>UELV01136012.1:0-14248 GCA_900490015.1 Megastigmus stigmatizans | reverse complement strand
TATACATACCTTTTGGAAAAACGCGTGAAGCGAAGAGAGAGAGAGAGACTTTTTCTACAAACGCTCGCTCCTTCGCTTAAGGGGGGACAGGTGGTATCCGGCGAGCGAGAGATGCTTTTTCGGAATCGCGCCATTGTACCAGAGCGAGAGAGAGAAGCATCAGAAGCAGCAGCAGCAGCAGCAGCAGCAGCTCTTTCAATGCATCTCTTTCTTGTGCGTGTGTCGCATCGCGCGGAATCCGAAAGACTACGGGGCGCGTATATACTGCACGAGACTTGCCGGGCCTTGACAAATTTCCGAGGCTCAATGCGGCAGGATTTATGGGCCTTTTTGGAGCTCTGGAGAGCGGCGCTCGAGTCATGCGGAACACGCTAGGAAATTACCGTGGTATTGAAGCGAGGATCATGCAGTGGCGGATATTTGATGGTTTTTCCAAAGAGAGGATTTATATTACGAGTTCGATGTTTAGGGAAATCGATTTGTGGGCTTTATTTTACGTGTTCTCGACAAAATGCGTACATAGGAATTTAATTTATCCAACGTTGAGAGCATTTTTTTTTATTCTTCTGCGTTAATGTTATACAGTGAATTTTATTATAATAAGCAACAGAAATTATGCAACGGAACGGAATTAATAAATGTATTAATTTATTACGAATGCCAAATATTGTAAATACACTTTATAATATACGGTCCTTGTTTTATTGCCTTTGTAAATAATTTTATTTCATATGCCCTGGCCCAATGGAATAATTTATTACTGTAAAACAAAACTCGACTTTTTTGTATTTAACTCAAACTTTATACTGAACTTTATTATAAACCATCATTTAAAGAAAACTCGAGGCTAAAATCTTTCGAAATACTCGTAAAACTCAAAAAAGTCGTTTCTGTGCCAGAGCGCGTCCCTGAAAAACCCAGAAGTCTGAGACACAGTGTGTGGCTGCAGCAGCGCTTGGATTTTACGATGTTGGCCCGATGAACCCACTACATTGGGAAGTATTATAGTATACGTATAATTGTGACTGCGAAGTAAAGCGAAGAAGCAGCGTATAGGGAAGGCTGAATAGGGAAAAAGAGGAGAGGAGAGGACTTTGGATAGAGAGAAAAACATCATCCCTCGACGAAGCAGCTCGGCTATAAGGATGATTCGAGGAATCCATCCGAGAGGCTGCGAGCCAGACGTGAGCTTTTGTCGCGCTGCACGTTAAATAGCACCGTTTTGTGGCATCATTGTGTCAACTGGGAGCGGCTCCGAGTGTCGGTAATTTGTTGTAATGAATTGGCCGGGTCGATCCATTGACAGATTGACTCTCAAAAGGTTCTCGCGTGTGTGTCTGTGCCATGAGACGAGAGTTTCTTCTTCTTTTCGCCTCGCGCGCTTCGACGGTGTAAATCACGCGTTTGCTTTGGCTTATTCTTTGTTGTTCGCTATTGGCTTTTTTGTTTTGTTTTGTTAGCGAGGAAGCTCTGAAGCACGACGATTAGTTGTAGCTTGTCGTGTTTGCTTTAGTGGCACTGTATGATTTATATTTTCGAGCGGGATGATATGCTGGAGGTATGGAAAATTGAGGTGGAAAATTATAATCGGTGGATTCTATCGCAGCTACTTCGTGGAAATATAATTTCATTGAATAGGTTCGAGCACAAAGGAATTCGGAAAATTATTACGATTACAAAATGCGCTTTAGAGCGGAATTATTATAGGTATGATTTTGCATTTATTGGAGTGTGTATTATATATTATTAAATTTTTACAGAATTCTATCGAAAGGAGAACTGTTTTAACCAAATATTACAATAACAATATAGCAACATTTTACAAATTAATTTTACCAATTAACTTGAATATTATAAAATAATTTAACTGATATTTACTGCTGCTCGAATGCTCAAGGTTATCTATTTTAATAGAAATATTCTTATAAAATCGCGAGCCTTATTGTGCGAGTTTTTGCTGAATACATTAAGCGAATAAATTCCGAATTTACATACGTAAGCAATATCATAAATATAATTATAAACATCCAGTGACGTCTTATCTGATTTTACATTTATATGAAGTCTCGAATGTAATAATGAAATCTGTAAATCGAGGATCCGCCGCAGACAAAATCTTGCCTACACTTAAAATTAAGCAGGACGTAAGATTTTTATACTTCAATGAAAAGCGATACGAAGATATGCTTGTATCAGTCCAATTTTTTTCAAGTTTAAAATAACGATATGGATTGTGCAGTAAAAGCTCACGCAAAATTGGAAGAAGAAAAAACGCATAAACAAACACTCGGTTTTAATAATTGCCGATCGACAAGGGCAGTCGGCCACCATCGCTCAATAATTAAAATTGATACAAGCAATAAATATGAGAAAAGGTATAACAGCGGTCGTATAACGACGCGCGCCGTGGCCACAGCGTCTAACAACCCGCAACGCACATTGTTCATAAATCAATCAAGCCCCGACAATTCATCTCTCTCTCTCTCTCTCTCTCTCTCTCTCTCTCTCTCTCACTCCCCCCTTTATTTATTACTCCGGGACAGCGTCGGGCGCGCGCGATTTACATTATCCCCGAGAGTCTGCGTATATAGCGCTCTTCCTCTCTCTCTCTCTCTCTCTCTCGTTCTCTCTCCGATAATCCGCGGGAGAAGGCAACCTTAAAGTCCCAATTAATTCTAATTTTAAATCCCTTCCACCCAAAGCCGATCTCGCGCACGAGATAAGCAGATATATCCCCTCGCCTCTGTATACACGTGAAATTTATCTCGCCGTGCACTTCTACCATCGCTTATATATTTTTAGCTTCTGTGTGTGTGTGTGTGTGTGTGTGTGTGTGTGTGTGCATGTGCGTGTGCGTGAAGAAGTCGTCGATTCACGCTCGTAGTGCACAGGCGGAGGGAAAAGCGATGAAGAGGCGCGCGAGTAGTCGCTCGCTTAACTTCCAATATAAATTCATCGGAGCGTCTCTCGCACCTCGTAAAACTTTCCTCTCCCTCCATGTGTGTGTCTGTGTGTACGAGTCACCCACGCAGCGTCGAAGGGTTGAGAGAGAGAGAGTGAGCCATTCGACGAGGCGTGACTTCTTTTGTTCGCTGCGCAGGAAAAAGTTTTTCCACGCGGAAGGGGATAACACACACACGTATGCACACGTGTAAAGTGCCGAACGCACTTTCTTTTATCCGGTGCGCCGCGCGCGCGAAGCGTCGAGCCGAAAAGTCAGCGTATATTGGGCAATCCCTTCGTAAATCACGAGCTTTACGATTCTCGCTTTACGATTCTTGTACACATTTCTGTATATACGTGTATATATATATATTCGCACTCGGTCGCAGCTCGGCCACTTGTTCTCCGCGCGCGTTCGGTCCTTTTATTTATTTCTTTATCCCTTTGCGCGAGAGGCAGAGGTGCCAACAGGCGGAATATCTACCGTTTTATTTGCGTAAGCTATTGCTCGTGCAGTTGCTGCCGGGGATATACGTATATGTATTTTTGGAGGAAATTCTCGGTTCCGTGGAAATTCTAGACGCGGACGCGGATAATGGATACTTTTGTCGCTGTTTTAAAAGGAAGTGATAAATTGGGGTTGGGATAGAGTTGGATTATACTTGTGATGGGGGATAGTTGAGGTCGGTCGTCGATTTACAAGTAAGTTGAAGGCAATAATTTACATTTGGTGGAAGCGAAGCTTTTTATTTCTTATATCGTGACATTTTGATTTTAGTTTTCTCGTCTATCATGGGTTCTCGACACTTTTTAACGTTGCTTATCACCTTTCTAGAAAAACAACAAATGGTAAGGTGATATATCGCTTATAAGATATGAATAATAAATATAAAAAAAATTGCTTACTCCTGCGATTGCCGACTGCATTTGAGCGACTTTTAATGGTTTTATAGCGAGTGTCGCTGCTACGATGCTGATAAGCATCGCGATGAGCAGAAATCTTCTCATTTTACTATAATATAAACAAAAACTTCTTTTTATTAGGAATAAAGATTAAATTATTATACGTAACTCAGTTAAATCAGTTTCACAAGCTATACGGAACAGAATACTTATGAGCAGAGTTTGCGAAATGCTAAGCTTTTATACCGTCGCTAATACAATTATAAAACTTATTAAGAACTCATTTACATTCTTTTATCCCCGTTAATTATTTTGCACGATTACATTTCGTGCCTTATCTTTAAATAGTTGTATTGTTATTGCGATGGCATTTCTTATATAACAATAGAATTTCATGCTACGAGACCGACTGCAAATAATTTATAGAGCTGTTGTCAGGCGGCGTAATGGAAAAGGTAAAATTAAACATTTCGGAGAACTGCACCAGAGCTCCTTTGTTTAATACTCTAAAATTCATTTGTCGGTTAAGGTATAAAGGTGCAAACAAATGAAAACCGAGCTTTTTCAGCATAAAAACAGTTGGAAGGTGGTCTGCCAAACCCGATTGTTTGCAATTTCCGTAGTACACCCGAAAACGCATATATCTCAAACTTCCAAGATTGTATACCTCATGTGCACCGATCTTACGTATAGTGTAATTACAGCCGGATATTGCGTATAAAATATAATTACAGCGCGAAAACAACGCATATATATCCATTGTCGACAAAAGAAAAAAAAAAAAAAAGATAGCACCGTGTGTAGCATCCCCCGCTTGGGTTCCGAGTCCCTTAATAAATGGCAATTAACGAGGGAAAAATTAACCGCCGCCAATTGCGCGTTTCCTTCCTCCTCGTTGCAAATTTCCATACCCACACACACGGACTGCAGCACACAGTCTCTGGCCACCGACGTTTCCTTCCGGGGGCCCAGCTCCTGCTCTCTCTCTCTCTCTCTCTCTCTCTCTCTCTCTCTCTCTCATCCTCCGTGCTCTGCGTGAAGTCGGTTTTACGATGCGGTGGCGGCGACGGAGCTCAGTGTGAGATTTTCGGTTGGGACTCGGGTGGTTTTATATAGGTATATAGGATGGTGCATGCGCGAAACACAGCTCCCCACGCGCGGTTTTGGGCCTGGCGAAAATTAGTCTTGCGGCCGCCGCCTCGGCTATCTCGTAATTTTTGACTGTGCGGGTCTCCCGCTTCTCTCTTTCTCTCTCTCGGGTTGTATATATATCGTCTCCCGCCGCTAATTCAAGCCGCAAACGGAGCTGCCGAGCCGAGAAGAAAAAGTAAAAGCCGGGAGAAAGTATCGGGGAGAACAATGAGAAATGGTAGCCTCTTCGTATATACATACACTAGCCCCCGGAAACCGAGAAGTGGAAGTCGGCAGCTCTCCCCCGATCCTTTTTCCCTTATGGCACTTTTGCGGGGGATATTGCGGTGACTTTCTACCTCCGTCTTGGAAAACAATTCTTCGGACCACCTCTATACCTCTTCTTCCTTCTTTTTTTACCATCTTCCTCGTTTTCCTTCGTCGCTGGTCGGCCGCAATTGTAAATCATAGCGGCTCTCTGCTGCTGTCTTCTCTCCTCGGGAGCCGTTATAGATGTGTTGCGCGTCCACCGAACCGGCTACCGAGCGTGAAAATCACGAATATCACTGCGAGGCCACGTAACCCCCCAAAACTATTAACGGTAGCTTCGACCGAGGAAAAGTGTTTGTGTGTTTTCGCTGGACAGCGGTTTCTCTTGAGGTCGAAAACGTGCAGTATATTGCGTCGGCTAAAGTGTGTATGGGTATAGGAGAGACCACCGCGAGAGGATTTATGGATGACGATTCTTCAAATTCCGCGCTGCTCGGAAAATGACAGCTTGGCTCGACCTTCGGATGCTTCCGAGTTGCGTCCTCTTCTCCGCAACGGCAGTATATATGTATACAGTACGTTCAGAGAGGCCCTTTTTATGAAGTGGGCTCGACTCTCGCGCGGACGTCATATTTTAGTTGATGCGGCCTGTCGGGAATGTTATTTCAATTGAGAACGCGTCTTTTGTGAGTCGCTGGTATGACGGTCGGGGGAAAGGGTACAGAGGAGAGAAAGGCTTTTAATTTATATTGCTGGGAATCTTGTTTGCTCAAGCGCTCGAAGCAAACGCGCGCGAGAGAGAGAGCTTTTGACTAGTTTTGAGTAAATATTTGTCGGGATGGAGGACCGTGGATCTTTGCTTTTGGTTTAATGAGAATTAATATATCTGAGAGGAGGGAAAGTAACTTTTGGACACGGATTCTTTTTTTTTTCCTTTTTTTTGATTCTGTATTTAAATATGCTTGTGGTATGTATATAGTTTTACAAATTGGAGCCAGAGTGGATTATAACGAGGGAAATTAATAAACATGCATTTGGAGAAATGGAAGATAATTTGTGTTGTGACTTGCGTTGGAATGTGTTAAGCCATGATTTGAAATCAAGTACAGCAACCAGTTAGATTGTAAAATTTATGTTAAAAAAGTTCTTCCTTTTTTCAAATATCCAATGAATATTAAAATGTAAATGAAATAAACTGTATTAAATACTCGTGCAAAAGACAAAAGAAAAAAAGGTAATCCATAATTTTAAACATAAAACAGCTACCGTGATCTTAATGCGCCACCTAAAAAGAAAAAAAAAAGAAAAGCTTTTACGACGCAATTGAACAAACAATCAAATCACATCTCCGGACTCGCTAATGAAGAAATTGCAATTTAACTTAAATTACGTGTTACATTTTTTCGCCGGGCAATTTCGCGCACTGGCGGGTATACACGGAGAGGCTCGCTCGCGCGGCTCAAAGTTCTTTTAAAGTTTCCGCAAAGTCCTTTCGCCTCATATCCGATTAATCTTCGTTTTAATACAAACTCGCGGTGAGTCTGCGGCGCGGCGTGGTTATGTGGCCGAGGCGCTGCTGTTGCTGCTGTTACTGCTTCTGCTGGTGGTGGTGGTACGGGGACCACCGGCAAACATCATTATAAAAGGCCAATTGGTCGAAATTACGCGTAATGTTGATGATTATTTACTGGATAACTGCTTATTAGTAGACGTAATGATGTTGTCCTTACGCGCGCGCGCGCGTCGCACGCAGGCTAAACTCTCCACTACGGGGATAAGTCGCGAAAATTGAGCGAATTATATCCACCCCGCGCGAGTCTTAAATTATTCCTCAAATACCTCGCGGACGAGAGAGAGAGACAGTCGCCTCTTATAAGCTCTCGCTCTTTGTAATTTCATAGTTACTATAATTCTTGCGCCGCGGATGATTCGATAAATCGCTCTCTCCCCCTTGTAATGCGAAGATTTACGAACGTTAGCGTTTAACTATACTCGTTTTATTTATTTTTTTTTATTTTTCCATAGGGTGATAAGTAATAACGTGCATTTTGCGCGCTTATTCGATTGATCGCACGGCTTCATTCGCCGGATCATTGTTTGTGTAAAGCTGAATATTTTCCTCGCCGGTATATAACTGCAATTTGAGAACAATGAGGATTCGAAATAAACACTGGATTTAATAAATTATAAAGCTGTTTTTTTTTTTGCTTTATTGAATGAATCTCTGCAGAAATTTTAAGTACGGCTAAGGTATGGAAAATCGTCTTGCTTGAGGTATTTCTTGAGGAATGATTCAAACCATTGCTAAAGAAGTGATGCGCCAGCGCGAGGGCTCTTCTTGAGATCTTGTAGGAATTCGGCTGAAGTCTTGAACAGTTAGATTTATTTAGTAAAAAAGTGGTTTAATAAAAAATTTAACTAGAAAATAGATTAAGATATTAAAATTAAATAAAATGATTAAATTAATTAAATAATTATTCTTATTATAATAATATTATTATTATAAAATTATTTTTTATTAATTTATGATCATTTTTTTTAATTAAATTACTTTTTTTTTTAATGAATTCAGCTCAGTAAGACCTCATCTATACTCTCTGCAATATATCAGCAAATGCTCCCTCGCTAGAAGAAGCTACCTGAAGCAATAACTCTAGCAAGACAATTTCCCAAAACTCAGCCAAACTTCAAATTTTCGTACGGAGATCACTATTAAAAAATATATGCATACAGAACAAAAAGAAATGAAACAAAATAGCGATCAAACGACGCATGAAACTGTGAGTGAAATCTTGTTCGACGGTCACTTTATTTCACACAACTTTAATAACTTTAATAACTTTAATATTTAATTTTTTGTCCCCGTACTTTTTATAAAAAGCGAACAATCAAAGCACGCATCTACAGTCATTCAGCGTAATTTACAGCAAATTCAAGCTCTTCGTTCAAATAATAAAATGACTCCCGTTCGTCGCGCTCAAATTGCATAATTTTGCATAAAGTTGGGAGCGATAAAATAAGAGATTACAAGACTATTTGCCGAGGGAAAAAAATCGAATTAAAAGTACAACAGCAGCGGCTCTGTTCCGCCACTTGGTGCAACGGCAGCAGCAGCTTTTTGCACGCATGATGTAGTCTTACACGCGGAGAGAGTCGCTGCTCGGAAAAAAGAGTCCCGCACATAAATGTCGAAAAATAATCCAGAGCAATTTCGACACCTCCGGTGTAACTTTCTCGCGTAATAATATAATAACACGTTTCTCGCGAGGCCCAGCAGCAGCAGCCACATGCACGCATATACACAGTTTTCAAGAGAGCTGTCCATAAAGCATCTTTTCATACGCTCCCATATTTTTGTATATAAGCGCGTCGAGTCGTACCTCTTCGCTTCCCCCTCCGCCCCTCTTCTTTTTTTGTTTCCTCTAAAGCCTCGTGCCAAATTGTTCAAAAGCGGCGCGGCGACTACAATTACTTTGGTTATACTTTGTGTAGAACTAAGCTCGGGTGTATTATGCGAAAAGGAGACTCAGGAGTGTAGTTTTTTGCATTTTGAGTTTCAAGGCCCCGGGTCTTTGACGGTGAGGAGAGAGCAGTTTTTTTCGGAGGTACTTACCGAATTTCCAGCTAAGTCTTTTTAATACAAATGGGGTGGTTAGACTGGACGGGGAGTCGAGTGGGTTGAAACAATTTAGCGAGTTGTGTACGAGCGATGATGATTCGCGGTATATACATATATTGTGGGATCGCGCCTCTACCCACGTAACGACTTTCGACGAATATCTTTGGGAGTATTCGTGCGATATTTTATGGTCAAGGATTTAAAATAATTAGGTCGAATTTTTTTGCGCAAAGGCATACTATGTAGGTACACTCGTATACGTACATTTGAAAAAAAAATTTAAGTTAATGCTATTTGCGATTATTTTTAAACTACCGTATTATCGAACGTAACAAGCGTTATTTTTTCAACCGTTCGATACGCAGTACTATAATACTCATGAAATACATATTAATAAAAAAAATATTTTTATTCGTGACAATTCATAGATTTCGGAGCTGAGTTCTCGAAAAAAAAAAAAAAAAAAAAATAAAGAAGCGCTCGACATTATAAATCAGAAAGAAACACTCGGCATGTCGACAAAATCAATAATTGAATCTAAAATATACCGAAGCAACTGGTACGTGCTACAGCTGTCACAGTCTCATTTCCTCCCCGCAACCAAAAAAGGCCATCCGCACATGCCTCTATCAACCGCATCCGAGGCAAACATCCACGACCGCGTCTCCTCTAAGACCATATTCAACACCGCTATATATACATGCACTCTCGGTGCAGCACATCCGCGGTCAGCTGCAGCACGGGGAGTAGAGACACATTATACACACATCTCATGCGGAGAGCTGTTTGCGCGAGCGTGCGGCCAAGGTCCGGCTCTCTCTCTCTCTCTCTCTCTTGCTCGAGAGCTATTACTTAATTTACTGCGGTTTCGCGGCGTCGGCGCTTTTTGCCCGCGCTTTTGCATTTTACGGCCGCGCGTGGGGCCCCCGAGAGAGAGAGAGAGAGAAAGAGAGAGAGGAGAATAATTGCCCGCGGGGCCCCTGAGAAAGAGAGAGAGAGAGAGAGAGAGAGAGAGAGAGAGAGAGAGAGAGATAGAGACGCGCTCGCCTTGCTCGTGCGATCGACATGAAAATTGGCGCGCAGAATGTACAGCCGCTCTTCTGTTGTGTGTGTGTGTATACATACATACATACATATATATATATATATATGTAGAGAAGGTCTTCGTGAAAGTGAGCGACTTTCGTGGAAGCGCTGCTGCTGGTGGTGGCACAGGTGGAACAAAGAGGGTGGGAGAACAATGTGCAGTCATGAAAGTTCGTCCTTGTCAGTCGTGGGGTTTTATATACGCAGGGGCTATGCGCACTAATAGACACATCGCGTGAATTCACGCGAAAAAAATCTCTTCTCGAATAACTTTATTACATTAATTTCCAAGTCTCTCGAGTGTGGTCTTGTGTCTCGAATAAACGTTTCCAAGTTGGTGTGTATACAGGGTTATACAGAGAATCGCATTGCACTCGTAGAATCACTTTGCCGCTAAGAGGGAGAGCTGCCCTCTTTAGAAATCCTTTATGTTTTAATCTTAATTGCGCGGCCGCCGCGTCGCGTCGTTGAATTAAATGCCCGGGTACGTATAGTACAATAGCGGCTATGAGCAGCGCTTATCGTATATATATATATATATACTTGTACATATAAAAAGTCACGGTTCGCGGCACGAAAGTAGTTCGTGGCGGCCGAGAGATGAGATGTTACGACCTCGAAAAAAGAAACATGCAGATTGGTGACATTTGATAAGCGAGTGCAACCACCGTTTTTTCCTTATATGGCTTGCGCGCGAATGTATATACCCCGTCGCTTTATTATACCGTTTAAACGCTTGTACCTATTACATTATAAGCTTCTTTTTTTTTGTTGTTAAGGCAGAAAATAGTTCGTATGTCGAGCAGTGGAATCCGCATCGATTGGAAAAATGAAAATTGAGGTGAGTTATGTAAATATTGCAGTGATATAAGAAAGAAAGTCTCACGCGGTTATGTGGATAATTTGTATTTATCAATGTTTCATCGACTACTTATTACATTTGTGATTTATTAACGAGTCGTATACGTAATTGAAGTGTAATGCTGTTACATATATGTCATTAAAAAACGTTTCATAACCATTACAAAACCAAAAAAAACGAACTTTCAAATAACTTTAATTATTTTACATTATTAACAAATAGTGAATTACTACCATCTATATGTTTTGGGGCTAAAATAATCCTTTGAAATTTCGCGCATTCAAATGAACAGGTAAGAAATACTATCCGATATATCTATATATTTATAAAAAAAAGCCGAACTGACTTACGCTTTATTATTCAAATCAGTCATCATCCGCAACCCTTCATTAAAAGTATGTATTGTACTTTATGCAAGCACGCGAGTAAAAGGAATCGCCATCGGATTGTTATTTTTGTGTGGAGAGTCAGTGGTGATGCCCGCATATGAAAAAAGAGCAGCAGCAGCAGCAGCAGCAGGAGCCAACTCGAGATTGACGGATTGAAAGAAACGGAAAATGAATAAACGAAGCGAGACCCCGTGCGGAGGAAGAGAAAGAGGTGAAGCCGGGGAGAGTGTGTATAATATCGTGTGCGTGGCTTAGATATATTCTATAGGATCTCCTTCTCTGCTACTGGCTATGGCGTCGACGAGAGGGACACACGAGTCTACGTGATGTGTACGGGGCCATTCTCGATTTCACGCGAGCTGACGTTCTCAATTGAGAGGCCACTATAGGTACGAACCCGGGGAAATATTATTATTCATAGGAAGAGAGCTGATTAAGCGCCCAGATCTGTGTGCTTCCCCCTCCCCAACCCCCGCTTTCTTTGTTGTCTCAACGAGATTATGGTATGCGTGTGTGCGAGGAGAGGATCGTCCGCGATTTCCTGTGCCGCGCGCTGCTTCCATGTCCGTTCGTTCGCTCCTGCGATGGCAGTGCCATGCCTCGCAACTCTTTTGCTTATTCAACGCTTTTTTCACGAGCTCGCTTTTCTTAGAGGACGAGAGAGGACGGAACCTTCTCTGCGGTTTCTGACGACTCAAAAGGCCCTTTTTTCGACTGCGCCGTGCGCGCATGAGAATACCCTTTTTTCCCGAGATTTCTTCTTTTTTTTCTTACGGGTCGCGGCAGGAAGTCTTTTATTGTATCCGAACCGAGAACCGAGCCCTTTTTTTTATTAATCATTTGATTTTTGTGGCACGTTGCGAACGATGAATTTTCTGTACGCTCTTTTAATGAATGCTGTATGTTATGTAAAAAAAGTGTATATATATATAGTTGTAGGGTATGAGAGAGTACACCGACGTGTGTTTTAATTCCCGAAGAATCCGGATACGTAAATTAGCTCGAATGCTTCGGCATATCTTGACCGGCTCTCGGAAATCTCACGCGCGTTTACGGTGAGTCAATTTTTGTTTTTAAGAATGCGAGACGCGGTGTCTGTATATTCGTTCTCGGTCGGCCGCCCCGCCGCAATAAAGTAGTATTATCTACGATAATTGGGGAAAAAATTCATTTCATCGCAAATAAATTCGATCCTTTCGCATTATGCCTTTCCGTGAAAGAACTAGCGATATATACCCAAGCTCGCTCGATTCGTCTTTACATCGATTCCGAGAAAACTTTCAGAACTTATTACAATCGTACCATTTGCAATTGCGAAACGCAAAGATCTGCATGCGTTTCCTAACCGATTTTGTTTCATCGTCTGTATAAACAATAATGAATGAACAAAATGTCTCAATCCCTAAACGTTCATTACGTCGCATTACACCTGATATGTATCTTTAGTGAGATAATCACACTCACGACTTTGTGGTGTATTGGTACAGTATAGAGCGAACGGATCATCGTCACGCGTAGATTTTTTGCTAGTCGCGGCCGCAGTGCAGCGCGCATGCGATCGAAATATATAATCCCGCGCAATAATTTCCTGCAGTTGCATAAAGCCACGGTCTATACTCTTTTCTCCGCCATAGTCAAAGCGAGTGAGAGAGAGAGAGAGAGAGAGAACCACCGGGACTTGGGATAATCTTTCTACTGAAGTTCTCGATAAACAACGCACCTCTGGGCTCTCTCTCTTCTCCTCTCTTCTATCTCTCATTCACTTTCTTGAGGTTTTTAGGCTCGTCTTTATTGTATCTATCGTCTTCCCTCTTAAGCTCAAACGCGTTTAGCCTTTTTATATCCTTTTTATAGCCTTTTAGCTTATATGTATGGCGGACTAATTTGCATTATTTAATTTTTCGAGTTTTTTTGTTTGTGACTGAAATGTTTTTGATATTATATAGAATATTTACACTATATATAGTCATATTTCATTACTATTATTATTCCGGCTTGAGATTATAGGATACATCGATATTTCTGTTAATGCATGTAATAAAATTCCATATTATACGAAGTATCGTATTTCCGAACATAATATATCGATTCTTACGTATATATAAATGACTGTAACAGAAGTAATAGTGAAATAATTTGGTATATGATCAGCGCAATAGCATAGAAACAGAATCGAACCGCGCATTCGCCTGAGCTGCAGAAACTCAATATTTACACATCTTTCGCTTAAACCTTCTCTTCTCAAATTATTTCAATTATGATCATGAATAATGGAAACTGCTGGAACACTTAATCTTTTTTTCTCCTAAAACACATTGCGAGTGTAGGTCCTGAAGGAAATTATTAAAATACGTGCTATAAATTTATTTACTCGCAATTTATTTCAAAGAATCAATTAGTATAATCCCTTTGTTAATAATATATAAATGTCAAAATGAACCTTGATAATATTAATAATTTTTCTTCCGAAGGCACATCATTTGATTAAGTTTGATTGAAGTTTTACATTAAATAAGTTTGAAGTTCAATTGTAATGGCAATATCGAAAAAAATAAAAGTTGGGATTACTGTGTACAGTGGTAGCCATAACTTAATTCTCCAAGTAAAGCGTGTTAACCCATTAACGACCAAGATCCCGAATTTTCAACATCTTTTTCAAGGCCTTTTTTCAACTAAAAACAAGGTTTGAAAAATTTGAAAAAGATCATGTCCGACGTATTTTGAGCTTTTCTTTCGAATGGTGATACTGATTTTTTGTTAAAATACTCCTGCAAAAAAATATGGCGTGTTTTACACAAAAAAAGTTAAAAAATTTGGGAATTTTCTACTTTGTGAATTTATTCCATAAGGAAAATGCAATGACAATAATTCAAAATACTGCAAAAAAGTGCAATCGATGTTCAAATATTACGGGAAAATTTTTTTTCATGATTCTAAAATATTTTTAACCTCTTCAAAATGGCCATATTTCGCAAAATCCCAAAAACTCAAAATTTAATAAGCAATTTTTCATACAATTTCTTAGAGGGCTCTTTTACAACTAAA
>UELV01136010.1:0-10682 GCA_900490015.1 Megastigmus stigmatizans | reverse complement strand
CAATTAATTACATAAATAATAAATTTTCTCAAAATATTGAAATTATATTGATTTTTTAAAATACAGTAAAAAATGATAAATGTCTTCTTTGTTATTTAACTTTAATAATAATATATAAACGTTTAATTTATTAAAATAACGTGGTTCCGTCTATTGTAAAGTGACAGTAGTGTTAAAAATAAAACACCTTTCAATTGTAATTATTTTTAGAATTTATCTTATAAAAATGTAATTTCATTGGGGAAGTAAAACATTTAATAAAATTTTATGTTAAATAATTCGATTAAAAATTAACTATTAATGAACTTTGGAATTTATCATTAATGTATAAGGTTCATAAAAAAAAAAATCAG
Organism: Megastigmus stigmatizans; assembly: GCA_900490015.1. Classification (NCBI taxonomy): domain Eukaryota; kingdom Metazoa; phylum Arthropoda; class Insecta; order Hymenoptera; family Megastigmidae; genus Megastigmus; species Megastigmus stigmatizans. Next base: position 10,329 of record UELV01136010.1, on the reverse strand, counting down.
TCCAAAGGCCGGGTTTCTGTAAATGTCTAAACCGCGTGAATGGTGGATATTGTCTGCGCGACTATTCCCTCTTTTTGCCGCTTTGGGTGCACGTTCCCCCTCTCTAACGAAGAGGTCACGCGCGTGAACGATGCGACAAGGGGGCGACAGCTAGATGCGCATGGTTCACATGCACACCGCGAGGTGCGCCGTGGTCGAATTCACCACGCTTTTTTAACACGGCACTGGCAATCTCTTACTAATCTCTGGCTAAATAGCAGAATTGTTCTCAACTGTTTCTTACTTCGCAAGAAGTCTAATGTACTCTGTGTACAGAGATACATACAGAGAAATGGTTTTAAGTTGAGACCGACTTCATGCAGGGAGAGAACTACCTTAAGTGCGTTTCGCCCTGGTACTACTATCTAGGCTCGTCGAACGATAAGTGAAGCGGTATACTTATAAAATTAAAATGGAAATTAAAGTTATATAGCTAGTAAAGTTGTGCTTAAGTAACAATGAAACAAAAAAGAGAGAAGAGTGAGAAGATATAAAATATTATCTTTTCAAAACTGATTCGTAAATCGACCGTAAATTTTTCTAAGTATTTGTTATGAACGTTTATTCATTTCTAAAAAATTATTATTTCTATTAACTACAATATATATTTTATAGTTCCATAATAAAGATTATCACAGATAACTATACAAGTATACGTTATTACTTATACCTATACACACACACACAAACATACATATACATATATATATATATACAATTTATAACCGGTGAAAAATTAAATTTAAATTCATGGATAATTTAACAAAACAAGTAAGTAATTAAATACAAATTTAAATAGCAATAAAATTAAAGTTAGATGTGAATTGTTTAAACCTTTTCATATATTGTGAATAGGTCGAAGAGATAGAAGCACTTTCAGCTATTTATGGTGAAGAATTTCAAACTGAAGATCAAGAAAATAGAATGTACAGTATTAAAATCGTTATTAATGGCGATGATAAAATGTATGTGAACCTTTATGTTAAATTTCCGAATTCATATCCTTCAACTTCACCTCCAACTTTTGAGATATCAGCCCCGTATTTGAAGCAAGATAAAAAAGTATACCTTAGCAATCTTCTTCAAGACGTTTATTTGTTAGTACAAAAGAAATTGTCAAATATGCAATTAAAATTATTATTGTTATAAATATTGAAACCATGTTTGTATTATATTTTATTTTTAATAGGTCACATATAGGACAGAACGTAATTTTTCAATGGATAGAAAAAATAAGAGAAGAGTTACAATCTATATCTCCAGAATCATCTGCACTGAATGAAATAGAAAATAGTATGCCTAATGTGGAGCAAGATATAGCTCTTGAAGATCACAAGAAAATTGGTTGCATATGTCCATCAGTTACTCATGGAGATGTAATTTTGGATAGAAAAAGTTCATTTCAAGGTCATGCTGCGGCTGTTTTTTCTACTGCAGAAGTTCGGTTGGTGTATTACTCATAATGGACCAAACTTTTATACTTCCAGAGCGTTTTATTTTTTAATAAATTTATTGTTCGTGCAAATGAGGTTTATAGTCAGATTGTTAAGAATAATTTACACGAAAATATTAAAATTAATAAACATTTTCTATGCTGTAGTTCCAAGTTAAGAAGCGGTATTATTTAAAATTATATATACATTTACCCATATTAGAAAAATAATTGCTATCTTTTTATTTAAATGTGTTTATTTTATGCAATCCATAATTTTTGTTATTTTCTATAGGCAAGTTTTAATGAAACTTAAAGAAAATAAGAAAATCTTGCATGCAACGCATAACATGTACGCATTCAGAATATATAACGAAAGTACCGAAAGTTTTACACATGATTGTGATGATGATGGAGAAGATCATGCTGGAAGTAGATTATTACACTTATTAGAGGTTCTTACAAATTAATTGCATTTATTAACTTTATTACTTTATAGATTTTAAAAATAATTAATTTTATTATTTAAGGTCATGAATGTAAAAAATGTCATAGTCGTGGTTTCCAGGTGGTATGGTGGAATCCACCTAGGCCCAGATCGATTCAGACACATCAATAATGCTGCCAGACGGGTGTTAATTGAAGCTGACTTAGTATCAAGTCAAAAATAATAATATTTATATTTGATATATCTATAAATTGTTATAAAAATGAACGCGCATGCGTTCATCTGTATTTTTGTATTGTTGTTCATCACTCATTTGTATAATACTTACAAATCGAATGATCATTGTAAGAAGTCTGATTAAAAACTTTTTCTATAAACGAAAATAAATATTTTTTTTTTACAAAAGAAGTAAAGTTATTGTTCATTAATTCAAATTTATTATAAATTATTTATTCTCAGATTCTCGACAATTTTACACAATGCATAATACTTACATTTGGAGTTTTGACCCTAAATTTAAAATCATATAAGTACGTACTATAAAGAAACATTAATGTTTTTCGCAGTCTTTTTACAGATTTAGAACTGCAATGTGATGCGCCAGAAAAAATAATGATTTTATTATATTACACAATATCTTTAAATATTTGTAATAAGTACTGTTTTGTATATTAGTCTTACTATGTGACAAAGTTTTTTACAATGAATATTTAATCTAATCATAGTAAGTTTGTCAGTTATCTTTGGCATATATTTTTGCACGACAATGAATGCTTAAGCTATGAAACTGTTTTCAAACGTTGTAAAAGAGAGTGAAAAAACAACATGATATGGCATGGTAACTGTCACAGGTACCCTAATTATATTTATAAAGTACTCTTACTGAAGGTGAAAGCTTTTCTCAAAGCAAATGAATGAATGTTCAATTAGCCCTCATAGAAATAATATAACAAAAATAATATGATAACAATAACAATTTTCCTCTATATAAATACAATATTTTATGTACATTATTTTTACTTATTTAATGATTTTATGCAACTATAGATATTTTTTTTTATTTCATTCTTTCTCATGATTTTAAGAACAATTCGTAGTTCAGCAATGGGCGCAATACTATTCAGCCTATATATTACAGTGCTGAATTATTATAAAAGTAAGCAGGAGTATGAGTTTCTACCCATTTCCGTATATTTCGTTTTTATTGCCCATTTCAGTTAAAAATCTTTCATGCAATGAAAGAATGATGTATATCATACAATTTAAAACAAAAATACAATTCCCAGTCGTACATCTACATGCATGTTCATTCGGATGTTTTTAAAAATTTACTTGTAATTCTTTTTATTTTAGTGCAAGGGTGCATTTTAAGCACGACCGCTACACAAAATAGTGTATGTTTTCGTCATCGCAAAAAGTCTCAAACTCCAAGTCACATATTTTAGAATAAAACGAATTTCTGTTGTATTAAAAATCAACTTTTTCGTTATCGCAAGAATTGTTAAACTCCAAAAGTCACATACTTTAGCATAAAACAAATTTCTATCATGATAAAAATCAATTTCAAGAATTTTTGTTTTATATAGTAGGTAGGTATGCCATCATCTTAACAGATTTTCTCAGTGAATCTTTGACGGATTGAGCTACAACTTTGGGGATTTGCTTATTATGGTATAGAATAGAAATGTTCTTAATTTAAGCATATTTATTCAAAGATTTCGAAATATCAGACCTTTTGAGATATGGGAAAATCAATTTTTAGCTATAACTTGAAAAAAATTAATTCCTCGTGAAAATCTTGAATGTAAAACTTGTAGAATGAAACCAAACAAAACTTTATCTATTAAAAATTTTTAGCGAATAGGAGTGTTTCTTTTCAAGATAACGGAAAAGGTAGAAAACGGTAAAAAAAAAGCTTAAATAAATTCACAAGGTTCGATATTGTTACCACTATAATTTGCGAGCGCTAAGCGCGAGCATCGCGGTTTTTGCATGTCTTATAAATGTTGCAAGTCCCGATCCACGTGTAGCTTACAACTATCAAGTCGATTACTACTAAGCGCACGGAGTAATCATAAAAGCTGTTATATAGTTGATTGGTAAAATATTACGAAATCAATTCTTGTTATTTCTATTTACAATTCACAAAATGCTTAAATAAAATGATATATACAGAGGATATTTTTACGTAAATGGTTTTCCCATTCACTCTAATTTGAGCTAGATTAATTTGATATTGTTCAACCTAACAATATCCAATCGTCGTTGTCTTGATATATCGTGCTCTTAACAAATTCTTTGGACATCACTAAAAAAAAATATGAATAATTATTCATTGAAAATTCTAATATTGCCTATATGTTTGGGATTTAAAGAGTGGAGGTATGCTCTCCCGAAAAACTTATGGATTTTGCAACAAATTAGAGAAAAGTAGTATTTTTGCGCTCGTTAACTCTGTATTTCTTACTCCTCGCACAAATATCGAATGCTGATTGGTCACATCCAAAATTGGTACTCAAATATAAAATTTTATAATGATCTCTAATGTATTTACACGATGTTGCTTTAAATCGTATTTGCATAAACCAAAAAATAAAGCAACTAACAAGTTGAAAAAGAAGATTTTATATGTATATCTATATATTTTTCCCACACTTCTCAAATTCCATATATAATAATATATATGGAAATAGATTTTCCCCGTCATGACCAGCGGGAGTTATTGCATTATATTAGCCATGGTTCTTTAAATCCCAATAATTATAATTTTTCAAGTTTCTTTATCAAACGTACCATTAAAATCGAGTTCTGATACTTTGCAGACATCCGAATCCATTTCTCTAAAACATGATTTGTGGTCTGTTTCTTTGACTTCGGAATTCGTTTTGCTGCATTCTGCTAAATCATTTGTTTCTATTGATTTAGTATTAGAAGTTTCTTCTTCTGATTCTTGTTCAATAGCTTCTATGTGTTGAGCATGTTGAGTTTTATCTGCAGTCCAAGACTGGATAAAATTATTCATTTGCCCATCGGTAGAATCGAAACTGCATGATTTTGATTTTGTGTTGTAAAGTTGACTCCTGTCCATATATATAGATAAGTCTAAACTTAAATAGTTAGATAAAAGTTTTTCTTTTTCTTGAACTGCCTTTTGAATAGTTTCCAAATTTTTTTCAGATTCCAAAATAAAATCCTTGTCAGTGCTTTTTTTTGGTTGAGATGAATTGTCTGATTAAATAGAAATATTGTTTATTGGTTTTTAATTTAATGATAATTTTATGCAAGTAATTATTGAGTCCCGAATTGCGCACCTACCTCTTTTCATCTCGTCTAATAATTTTTTTTCTCTTTTCTTTGGAGAGAAAACCACTTCTTCAAAGCCTTGCTCTCCTATTTTTTGGAAAATATTTTTTCGATCTACAGAATTACCTTCGTCTTCTGTGTCATTCTTGTTTTTTTTTTTTAATTTTTCAATTTCAGTTACTAAATGCGTATCTAATTTTAAAGGAATGATTGGGGGAACTTCTTCTGCTTCTTCTGCGTTAATTATTGAAGTCGTATCTATGCCAATGACAACAGGTGGTAAAACACTGTAATAATTAAAGCAATCAGAAAAGTGGCAGACCAAGACAACAACAGTGCATCCTAAAAATTGCCCATCAAAAGATACGTGTATGAAACACTTGCAGCAGTTTCACTATACAAAAATATGTAATTTTATAAAATGTATAAAATTTCTTAGCCGATGGGAACATTAAAAAATTAAAATTTTAGCGCCATATACAATTTAGCGTCATTACAATCTTTCCTTATTTTGAAACGGAAATTTTTTTTTCACGGAAGTTCTTTTAAAGAATTTTCAACTGGTAGCCGAAAAGAATTCAAATTATTTAGTTTTTAATTTCAATTTAAAATAAATATCCATTATAAAAAGCACGGCCATTACTACAATTATCTAAATTTGAAACTAACCTTGTTAATTGTATTAAATTCGTAGGATTTATTTTATGAAATGGAACGGCAGGAATGATTGGGCTTAACTTCAATTTTGATGTAAGTTCTATAAGACCTCGACTAACTGATTTACTTGATTCAGCAATCGGTATTTGATCCATAAGTTCATCAGATACTAAAAGATATCAAATTGATATATAAGTTCTGAATTTTATTCTAATACTTACGGAAAACAACGAATAACATAGAATTAAAATATTTGGATGTAGTTTAATTGGGCATTAATAGAATGTATTGCGTGTGTACGATTACTTATGGGATGTTCTGTTTCACATCAATGACTTTAAATAATGTAGATATATTATAGTTAGAAATTATAACAAAAGTACATTTTTCGAAAATTGCAAGTCAAAGCAATAAATTATAAAAAATTCAATAAGCTGTACAGAATTTCTACACGTCAGCAGTTTAGTTATATTTTAAAATTTTAAAAAACAAATGAAAAGATCTAATCACGTACAGGTAATAAACAATTTTTATTTACTACTATCCGCAACTCAAGTAATATAATAATCTGCACGCCTGCGCCGCACGTTCAAGCACTGATCTCTTTCTGTATATGCCTCTGCTTTAACGCATCAATAAACCATGAGAGCATCTTTATTTGTGCCTCATCATTTAATTTCCTGCCTTTTACAATCATCTCATTTTGCTACTGTCTAACAATACACGATGTGAATCCTGCAGACGTTAAATCGAAAATTTATAAAAAAATTTATCCTAAATATGAATATTGCAAATATGAAATATTGCTATATTGAAGTTTTGTGTAACGGATTTCCTTTTAACGAGTATCTGCTCAAAGTACGAAAATATTGAAAAAAAGGATAAAGTTCTATAAAAAGTATTTTTTGGTAGACTTCTTTAAACTTTCACAAGTTATGTACATTTTATCGTATTTTATTATGTTTCTCATTTCCGTTAAATGTACATAATTAATTAATTATACAAATATGAAAAATATAGAATGATTACGCAGAAATTTTTTACCTGTATTAAAACTATTTATTTCAGGATAAGAAGCTATTCGCAAAATATTTCTTTCGCCTTCAAGAATAAAGATTTCATCTTCAGAACATGCAATATCTGTTACTTTTCGTAGGTCCGTAATCACTGATGTTATCATAATTGCATTTGGATTGACAATATAAACAACATCTTCATTATAAGTTACTAATAAATCATCAGACACAGGTAATATAACGCCAAATGTAGGTTCTGCTGGATTTTTTCTTTTTGAATAATCTGATGCTGGATTTAACAACTCAACTTTTGTTGTTACCTTTTTGACTGCATCCTTTAAAAATGAATTATAAGTATTCAGATGCTTATAAAAGATATTTTATCGAATGAAGAGGACGTCAGAGGACCTGTATCTTACAATAAATGTTATAGATTCAATTCATTATTTTACATTTGCATTTTCTACTTATTTTCGGTGTTTTATGAGATTTTTTTAAAAAGAGAAAGTCAAATGCGATTAATCCAAATTTTAAATTTTGCACTACGTGATTTAACTTTGACATCCCCTTAAAGCTTTATACCTACTGTAAGAAAAAAATTATTTAAAATAATATTTAAAAACAAATTATTTTTAATTCTTTTTAGTTAATTAGATCTTCATATAAGGTTTACAATTTTATAAAAGAAAAACTATAATGATTTAATATTAACCTTTAATATTAAAGTTTTCAGGACAATCCCACTTTTATCTGCATGCCAAATTCGTAGACCAGGCCTAGTAGCATAAATTATTGGTTCTTGAATATGATTTTTATTTTTGGAAAAAACAGCTCCATATGTCCCAAGCCTAAGCAGATGTTATAATTATATTTTTTACTTTATCTATTTTTTATGTAATAAAAAAAAAGAATTTTTCTATACTAACATTTTTCTTTCCTTATGTCCAACTTGTGTAACTTGACTATTTTGATTTCTATCGACTATAATAGTTCGAAACAATGTGGAGATTAATAGTAATCCACTTTGGTAACTTAATTGTACTACCGAGTATTTCTCATTTAAGAGTTCAGTTGATTTTGATAAATGCTAAATTGATTGAATATTAATAAACAGTATAAATAGGGCGAAATTGTCTAAAGGCCAAGTAGAGTATGATTCCATTAATTGTCCATGATTTCATTACCCACAATACAGTTATTAGTGAGACATCTTTTAAAAATAGAATGTTCACATATACTCTTCTGGACCTTTACACAAATGTAATTAGAATACATAAATTGCATATTATGTATATATAACATGAAAGTGTAATTAGAAAAACATGATTAACTTGTCTTTAATCAAGTGCTCACTAAAGTGGACAAATTAAAATTGGTATGATTATATTTCAATTTCCATCTAGAATTTTTTTTTTATCAATAATTAACAATGATTCATAAAGAAATTATTTGAAAACATATTTTATCATGTCAAATTTACAGTATAAAATTATTATTCTCTTGGATACATATAAAGAAATTAATCAGAATGCAGAATGTCTCTCAAATTTAATAATAGTAAATGTTTTAGATAATTAATTATTTAATGAAAATGATTACTACAAACCATATAAAAATCGATCTCTGTTAAAACAACCAAACCATTTTGATCGCCACTAAATAATTTCATCCCATTTTTAGACCACTCTATTGTTGTTACGGGTACTTTATGAAGTCCTCTGATAATGAATCTTTCTACCTTTATAATTAAAAAAGTAAATCATAATATACATTACCTAATAATTTTAATATACTTTTTAATGTCATATTATAATATTTTACCTGTTTTTTCTTTTTTGGCTTTAAACTTTCAGGCAATGAATCAGGAATTTGCTTTGGTATTTGAAAAATTATTACAACTCCTTGACTATTACCTACAGCTACCATATATTCTACTGTAGATACAACTTTAATACATGTTATACTGCTATTGGTATTCTAATAAAATTCATATTTTAAAATTAATTTTATAATTACATAGGATTATTAAATAAAATTATAATTGTACATTTGGACAATTATAAAATATTGTAAATAACAAATTATAAATACATACTTCACATTTGAGTGTTTCAAGTTCTCCGCTACTTCTGTTAAACCAATAAATGATACCATGATTAGTTCCAATAGCAATAAATTCAGCTACAGCATCAATAGAAGTAAAATTGATGTCTTGATTAAAAAGACCATATTGAATTTTGGCAGGAATTTTTTGCAATAGTGTTGTAAGTGGAGCCCACTCCCGAAAGGGTCCACTGTCTTGACATGCTGGGCTTGTCATTTTTAATAGAAATATTTTTTACTCGTGTACTTCATACTTCAATCTTATCATTTAGTCTTGGAAATTTTATTTTAGAATTGCACATTTGAAAACTTTAGATAAGGTTATGACTGCATTAAAATATTGATAGTCTGTTAGGTACTTTGAGATAAAGTATTATTGAATATATAACTTGCAACATCTTTTTATGATTGTTTATAAATGGTTATACAAATCCTTATATATTTAACTTTTAAATATTGATTGTTTATTAGAAATTTTAATGCAGGTGGTTGTAGTCTTAAAAAGTTTATTTATTTTTTCCAGGCACATAATTAACACAAATTTTCGTTATTTATTATTTTTATCACACTCTAACCTAAAAATCGCACCTTCATCGCTTTTTTTCTGGTCTCGTGCGATAAAATGTTGTATGAAACTCGTGTGTAAGGTGATTATTTACCGAATGAGATGCTTTCGCACGAGCGAAGCGAGTCCAGTGTCATAATGAACTATTTTAATATTTTGGTGTGGAGATCAATCGCAAATTCCCAACAGCTCTTACTGTCAAAGACGGAACTTAATACCAACGAATATAGACGCATATAGAAGCGTACTTCCTATAGTAGAACGGGGGACAAGCCTGTGGGGGACAGGCTAGTTGATACTGTCCCCCATCCACTTGATGGCGCCACCACAGCACATATATAGATATACCAGATGTATTGATAGTGGGTAGACAGAAATATATTTTATTTTTGTAAAATAAAATCATTTGTTATAAAAATTTACATATTAAGCGCAATTTTACTTTTTATTGATCTCATAATATCCCAAAACAACAATGATTTGTGTAATAATGTTTAAAAAAATAAATGAAAATCAGCCGATGAAGTCGTATGCTAGCACGCGGGAATCCACGGCCAGTACCTAAGAAAGCGCGAAAAGCTTTTCGTCAGTTAACGTGTTTATATTGCGAGAAAAGTACATTTTAAATATAAGTATAGTTTTTAAGTTAATTATTAGTTAATATTTTCAGTAATAATAAGTTAGACCGTAGTTGCTAATTAGGAGTGCAATTTTGGTGAATCTGAAACGGACATTTAATAACAATGCCGTCCCCACGGGATCTGTG
>UELV01136009.1:0-23823 GCA_900490015.1 Megastigmus stigmatizans | reverse complement strand
TAAATTGTTATCTTCCTAAACTTGTGTTATTGATTATTCGATTTCTACGAATCATAGTTATCAAGATTGTTAATAGAGTATAAAAGCCGGGTGTTAAAAGGTGTCTACATGCAGTAAGCAATCATAACTAACAGTGATCATAACAGTATACAGTCATGAAGGTACTTGCAAGTGTAATTATTTTGTCTTTCATCGCAGCTACTCCAGGTACGTAAAAAGCTTATTGATATATATTACACAAAAAATTTCATTTATAATAATTAATCAAATATGCAAAATTAAATCCGAATTACTTTTATACTTCTTTAATACTAACACAAATTGTAATTGAGAATAATCCGTAACTTTAATGAGAAACATATAAATTATAGCTGTTCCACGAATAGTTGGAGGTTAAAATGCTCCTGATGGAAAGTACCCATACCAAGTATCGATTCAATTTGACGGTCACCACAATAGTGGTGGTTCAATCATAAACAAGCGTTGGATCTTGACTGCTGCTAATTGTATTGTAGGAGAATAGTGAGTATTATTGAGATTACTTACTTACTAATTTTGAAAAATTATTTAATAATACTAAAATTGTTGTATAAATTCAGCGACGTAGATCTACTCACTGTTGTTGCTGGTACAAATAATTTGAATGCACCCAATGTACAAATTTATCCAGTTGAGTACATTGTTTATCATGAAAAATTCGATTCGTTAAATTTGTTGAATGACATTGGTTTAATTCGCGTAAGTCGTGACATTAAATTCAATGACAAAGTTCAGCCTATTAAACTTCCAACCACGGATTTGACGAAAAACGGTTATCCTATGGTTTTGGCATGCTGGGGTACAACCTCTTTGGTAATTTTGATACTAGTATTATATTTTTAATATGGATATTGAAGACGGGTTAATTGTAAAGTAATTTTCTATCTTTATAGGAGACTTGGATATTTTCCAACTATTTACAAGACATCACTCTGAAGACTTTCGACCACAGCACTTGCAAGCAGATATGGCTTAACCAAGCGTACCCACCATATACGGTTCTCGACAGTCATATCTGTACACTGACAGTAGCTGATGAAGGTGCATGCCTTGTAAGTATACAAACTTTCTTGAGCAATGTATTCATCTCTTCAATGGATTATTCTTGTTCTATAACAACTGTTTTTTTTTTCATTTTTAGGGTGACGCCGGCAGTCCTCTCGCTGACAATGGTGTTCAAGTTGGTATTGCGTCTTACACTAGGGCATGTGCAAAAGGATTACCTGACGTCTTTACCAGAGTATATAGTTTTCTGGATTGGATAGAGGAAACTATCACCAATCACAAAAATTAATCAACGATTTTTTAGTCATATGTGTCAATATTCACTTGGCTGTTCTTATTATAATATTTACTTTGTTATATAACAATAGTAATTTATAATCTATTGGGACATAATTTCAATAAAGGTTGTTAGTGAAATATCGTTTTAATAATTTCTAACCATTCCTATCTACAACTTTTTTTGATTAAAATCACTATTCAATAATTAATAACTAATATTTTTAATCTATTCATTATCATATTTACAACAACATGATCAGGGATGCGGACCTTGAAAATTGTTAAAACTCTTGGAATTTGTTTTAATGCAGAGTATAATCAGGACAGTCGCCGCTGCTCCACAAATTCAATTTTAGTAAAATAAAATCACAATGTTTTAAATACATTTGTAATTCTATATTGCAATAAGTATTATATTATACTACGAAATTTCATATTATAGAAAATCTTTTATTTCACGATCAGACAATCGATAATTATCGTATCTAAACGAGCTTATCCGTATAGATTGCACTATGAAATTAATGTCAAAAAGATCATCAACTTTCATTGTTATATTTTTTTGTACTTTCGCAAGATCTATTAATGGATAGATTTTTAACGTAAATCAAGATATCATTTAAAATAGAATTTAATATGAACTTTCAAATTCATTTTAATTCTGTAGGTGTTACATTAATAATAATATAAATGTCGAAAAACTTTTTACTTAACCATTAGAAACACTAGTCGATATTTCAAATCAACAAAAATTTCCTGATAAATAATAACAAATTTAGATCAAGTATTATTATATTGTTAAGTGTTTACGTAAGAAGAATTCTATGAAACTTTCTACCTTAATTATACTGAAATCTTGTTCGAACTTGATGGGAATAGTGCTTGAGATTGTGCTAATGTAAAACAGATTTGGATTCTACATAAAAATGTGTATAACTAATTTTGTAACTAAAGCACTTTAACTATTTGTCAATTATACATAGCGGAACAAGAAAATGATAAGCTTTAAAAAATACACCTTTTTATTCGCTACTTGCATGTCAAACAGGTACTCCGCACATCAGAATCTTAACCGCATTCAAGAACAAGCATGTATGATATGTATATACTATCAAGCAATCGCATATACCTATATAATATGTGCCAGCTATTATTCTGGCGTAAGACACGCAGAGCATGGAATATAAGTGCGTACATAGTTAGACCGAGTTGCGCTCGCACGCGTGAACGAGTTGGATTTAATAATCCAATAAACTGCGAGATGAGCATCGTTGGCGTGGCGCGATCTCTTTTTCTCTCTCGCGCGTTATTATCGCGAATACTGTGTGTCACGCTTCTTTCCAGTTTAATTTTCCTTTTTTAATTATCTTTCCGTTGATACGATTTTCTAATACCTTTGAACAAGCTGTAGCTAATAAAGTAGGCAGTACAAGTTTAATATAGGAAAAATATTTTGTACTTCTCGTTTAGTGCTGCTAACTCTTTCGGTAATATTAAACGTATTTTCTAAAATTGTTGATGTGAAATATAGCTACTTATAAGTGTAACTGGAATAACCGCTGCGATGAAGCGACTGGTTAGCTTAATTAAAGTGAGCGAGACAGAAGATAGAGTACAAATAATATCATAAGAAAATACATCGTAAGAAAATGTCGATAATTCGTGATATAGCCTGCCAAAACCATAGGATAACCGTTTTTCGTCAAATCCGTGGTTGGAAGTTTAATAGGCTGAACTTTGTCATTGAATTTAATGTCACGACTTACGCGAATTAAACCAATGTCATTCAACAAATTTAACGAATCGAATTTTTCATGATAAACAATGTGCGCAACTGGATAAATTTGTACATTGGGTGCATTCAAATTATTTGTACCAGCAACAACAGTGAGTAGATCTACGTCGCTGAATTTATACAACAATTTTGGTATTATTAAATAATTTTTCAAAATTAGTAAGTAAGTAATCTCAATAATACTCACTATTCTCCTACAATACAATTAGCAGCAGTCAAGATCCAACGCTTGTTTATGATTGAACCACCACAATTGTGGTGACCGTCAAATTGAATCGATACTTGGTATGGGTACTTTCCATCAGGAGCATTTTGACCTCCAACTATTCGTGGAGCAGCTATAATTTATATGTGTCTCATTAAAGTTATGGATTATTCTCAGTTACAATTTCTGTTAGTATTAAAGAAGTATAAAAGTAATTCGGATTTAATTTTGCATATTTGATTAAATATTATAAATGAAATTTTTTGTGTAATATATATCAATAAGCTTTTTACATACCTCGAGTAGCTGCAATGAAACATAAAATAAGTACACTTGCAAGTACCTTCATGACTGTATACTGTTATAATCACTGTTAGTTATGATTGCTTACTGCATGTAGACACCTTTTTACACCTGGCTTTTATACTCTATTAACAATCTTGGTATCTATGATTCATAGAAATCGAATAATCAATAACACAAGTTTAGGAAGATAACAATTTACGTATTAAATATATACAAGATAACGTGTTAAATATTTTTCTAATATATATAATTATGTGGGATGTTCACATCATATTACACTTCAAGGTAAGAAAGTATGTCGAAAATAAATGAGATTCAAATGCTGATTATCAAGTAGTTACAGAAAAATACATTTACCATATCTAATTATAAACTCTTACTTAATTCAGTTGACCAATTATTGATAAAAGTACAAAATCATGAAAATATACGTTTTTATTTTATAAATTTTGGAATTGTCAACATATCTCAAAATTTTACACAACATTTTAACAACAGATTCTTTTTGTCGATAGAATGATCAAAATTAAATAAAACAGATTTGACTGAAACGCATTGATAAGTCTTTGTCTATTGCACTTTTATAATTTTGTTTGAACATTTGTAATTGTGTTACAAAATGGGTATTGCAATGATTATGATATTATTAATTTTATGGAATCTTCTGCAACATTTAATTTATCTTGTAAATAACCGTGATTGTGAACAACTACACGGTAATTTTATGCGGTCCTTTTCCATGTGTTAAATATAGTAATAAAAACCATTATATTCTCTCCCTCATTCACAAAAAGTTAAAAAAATCTTTGATATTGCTGATAAATCCTTTTACATCCATTAATATGAATAATATATAGTTTTATTTTGATTGCAAATAATATTACATCGTAAGAAAATGTAGGTATTTCGTGATATAAGTAATTGTTCAAAGATAATACACAATTATTTAAATTATTAAACTCTTTGACTACAAGAAAGAGGTTATTTTGTTTGTGATACTAAATATAGAATAATTTAAAATTTAGTCAAGTGATGATGTACAAGTTTTATGTTCAAAATAACTTTGAAAATATGCCTTCTACAAGAATAACTGCGTAAAATTTTTTTTGAGTTTTAGTTTGAGATAACGATCTTGAAGAATATAATAAAGTACAAAGGATTATGATTTTTTTTTTCAAGATTTAATTCATTCATTTTTTCACGATTCGATAAGACATTTTTTTATGTTTAAAATTTTAAAATCATGTGGCATTAATTCGATATACTCACACAGTATTTAAATAGATTTTATATAAATTCGTTTTCACAGAATATTCAGTTTCAAAAGCTATATGTATTAAGCCTCCAAAGCGCGATCTTCGTTTTATATAAAAGCCTTTATGTACATGGCAGATGCTATAAATCGTGTAAAAAAATAAAACAGAAAAGACTTGAAAGCTCCATCCCTTAGACAGGAACTCGCACTTTTATGGCTGTGTAAATCCACAAGGCGGCGCCGCCTAATTACCAGTTCCCTTTTGTACGGCTGGTTGACTTTGTCGCGCCTTTCATATGCGCGCGCATGTTTGCTTTCCTATGTATACGCGTGGACATATGGCCGGCTGAATTTTCTATTATATGCAGCACACCTTTTTCAGGCTGTGAGATTTGGCGAAAAAAAAGGGAAACGCGCACGTGTACCAATTGTTTGTACATGTGATTTGTACTCATTGTTCGTCATGGGGCAACCTAATTTGTTTCAATGATATATTATCCTTTTGACTTTGGAAATTAGATCGTTTGTAGTTCCTTCGTCATGTTGTTCTTTGATTGTCTACCCTTCGAGAAACTAAATAAAAAAAAGAGCGATGCCTAAATTGGGAGGCTGTCCGATGGTTCAACAGATAGGACGTGGTTCAGCTAATTCACTATCCTACGTTAAAAGAGCATAAAAAATGTTTTGTATCTTTATTGCTTCCAAACTATATTAAGCTATTGTGATTTATCTTATGAAATTTTGTTACGAGGTCATGAATTAATAATGTTTCACAAACGAAACCTTAATTTCTCGATCAATTGTATGACTTAAGATACCTTGTCATAATAAAATGATTTATCTAAATCTCCTCTTATCCAATTATTTTTAATACTATTAATATCGAAATTGATATATATTTGTTATCCGAAATTTATTTGTTTGCTATGCGAACATAAGTAGTGTAATTCCTCTTTTCAGCGCCAAACCGCTTACATTCGGCAGTTGTCTAAAAATAAAGTTCAAATTACGTATCCGAAGCTCGAACTGATAGAAAACGCACCCAAATGCAGCCGCCTTTACGCTCGAAACCAATTCTGTACAAATTGTTCCGATTGTCGGTAGTGAATCATCAAACTTCCCGTTTCCGCTGTGGCGCCGACAAAACTCAATCGGTTTCGATCGGTACCAGTCTCCACGGACTTTTCCACTTTCCGCAATCACGTGTATTACAGTTTGATCATAAATTATTCGCCTCGACGCGAATCAGTAAACACACACACACATATGCGCTTGCCCTCACTCCCTATTTTTGTATTTTTAAAACGGTCGATTTTTCGTGAATGAAAGCGCTTGCAATTATAACAATAATGTTGTACCAAGTTTCTTCTTAATGAAGTTAATTAAACATAACCCATTTGAAACAACGATCAAACGATTATTTTTATTATCAAGTTTTAATAACTGCAACGAAACCCATCCGGGTCTATTCTTTTCGTTGTATAAGAAACGCGGATAGCGCCGTTTATACTACATATCCTCAGTGTAAACAATTATTCACAAAGTACATACACACGTTATTACAGGAAATTATCGTAGATATCGCACAATTCGATCTGCGATAATTACCTTTCCACGGAGCCTTTTCCTGCCATATTTTTTTCATAGGAGAAAGTTCGAGATGCGCGTGTAGCGCCGCAACATCTCTCCCGTGCGTTCCAGGGATACTGCAAAAATTCACGAAGACAGTGAAAAAATTAAAGGAACAAAGAGAGTCGAGCGGCAGCGACTGCGTCGTGGAATTCAAATCGCGGAATTCAGAATGGGGAATTGACGATCCCCTCGTGATATCGTGCATTACCGTTTTTCTTATTTCGATTTTAACGTGGAATTTGTGCTTTATCCGTATTCAAAAGATGCTTATTTATAGCATTGCTGCAAGTCTCTTTTTATTTTAATCCGCGCATTCTTCGTTTGTAAAGTTTACATGTGAATGAATGAATATCTTTAAAAAATTACTTATGTTTTTAATTACATTACGGGGGATAAAGAAATACAGTAGAATGAAAAACCACTGCGAAACACCATACGAAGTTTCGAGATGATAAACAATTCCTATTAAACTCCAGTTCCACAATATCCTAGTGCTATCCTGGAGTTCCGCGAATGATCCAGCCGAAACAAAGGCGTCTTCATGCACACACCGAGATTGCGAGTAAATTACGCATGTAACGCACGTATCAATTACCAATGCTAATGCGCGCGAGTGCGATAAGCGCTGGCTGACGAATAATTGCCGTCCCAAGCGTTCCTGCGATACCATGATACCGGAATCGATCCGATCGTAAAAAGATAGACTCGCACGCACACGACGTCGTCGACTAGCGATCCGAGGTCCTTTTCGCAGAATTTTCCCTTACGTAAAAATAGACGATTATAGCGGTAATTCGCTGCGAAATTAAAGACGAGCGCGTGATTTTCTCTACTCTTGGTGTATGTGGGGAATACAATGAAATTGTCGCTTGAGAATCAAACAATGTGCTTTATGTGAAGCGAAGGACGTTTCAGCTGCATTCAGCTAGGAAATGAGGTTGGATTAGCGCGTTGCTTTTTCTTCCTTTTTGCAACGAGGAATTGTAATTAAGAGATTTGTAGAAAAAAAAAAAAAAAACATGAGAAGTGTGCGCTGGTGACTATTACTACGAGAATTTCAAGGGACTTCTTAGAAATATTTTATGTTAACATAATATATAAGCGAAGATAAAATTTTACGTTTTTATTTATAGATTTTATTGACTTCTACCTTTAAGTTGATTAAAGCGAAGATTAGGGTAGACAATTGTCTAAAAATAGCTTGGAACTAACTGACAAGTAACTTTCAAGAATTTCAAATGGATCCTAATCTTTGGAGTAGTACGTCGTTAAAGTACTATAATGCTCTGTCATATCATTACTGGATTCTGGAGATACAACAGCGATATATCGGTCTAGCATCTAAATTCCGAAATAGTTATGCGATTGAACTCGACTTATATGATAATTGACTATTTTTGGCCAAAAAATTATCTCGCATTTCTAGAGATCATCATCGAATGTTTTGAGTCAGGCAAATGATTTACAAGCAACCGGGAAAATGATAATTATCAAAAGATCGGAATGTTATATCTATATATAGAGGATCCAGAGCCAGAAGCGTTTACCACATGAGAATCGAAGGTGTGTTATTTCATATCTTTAGCAACATGTGACTGTACTTGTCGTGTTAAAGTATTACTTGCCTATTACGGCTATTGCCCAGCAAATGGTCTTTTCTTTTGCAACTCATCACTTAACTCGATGAGCTATTCTTAGGGTAGCGAACTGCAGTAAACGTATCGCTAGGATTTAACGGCTTGCATCTATACTCTGCTTTTCATATACCGCCATAGATACCCTGCAACTCTGTCGGAGTGGATGTCGGATTTCGTATGTCGATACCAATAATTGCCTGCGAGCATAAACAGAACTTTTTTATAGACTGAAATGAAAGAACTCGGCAAAAGAAACAAAAATCTATTTCGATTTTAATTAAAGAAATCTATAAAACTATACTTTTTATTTTCGAACAATTACACATATATGTATATTTATAGAAGGAATCACATGACGCAAATAATCATATGCATTGAATTTATTGGTATAGCCTTGAAGACTTAGATATAAATTACAGAGCTAAACGTATAAACAATTAAAAAGTTACAGTAGTTTAACTGCGAGAACCTGTAATTAACGGTTGTGTGTGCGAGGAACTGGCAATTTGATTAATTGCCGCCTTTCGTGCTACAGCTTTGTAACACCATCTGTGCAATTTTGTCCGAATTACCTAGTTGCGCTTGCACCTTCTTGCTGTTTTTTTCCTTCAATTCTAGGTACTTTATTATCTCGTTTTGTATCTGCAGTAAAATCGTTTTTTCTTGTAATTAAAACAAATAGAAAATATTTATTTATAACAAATTCATAATTTCGAATTAATGATTCTATTAGAAAATTGATTTTCGCGATGTGAAAAGTACAAACTTGTTATTACGATTATTCAGATATAATATTAATTTTCTTTTATTCATTATAAATCATAGTTTTAATCCGAAAACATATACCATGAAATTGCAACATTTTCGACGGACCTGCCTTTATTCTGTCTCTAAGCGAAAACCTTTTATAGCCAAACTAATCACTCGAATGCAAATCATTCTAAGCCCGTGTTCACTCATCCCGCACAAAAGTACGAAAAAAAGCCCACAAAAAACATCTGTTCAATTGATTACCCCAGCCAGGGATACAAAACAATACCTTTATTAACCTCATGACTCACAGATATACTCGCATTAATATTTTGGTCGATAGGATATAGCTGCAAAACTCTCTCTCTCTCTCTCTCTCTCCCCCTCTCTCTCTCATTTCGTAATTTGCAGGCCCTTCCCACTATCGTCGCGTCCGCGTGGCGGCAATGCACAACAACGGTCGTGTATACGTCCACTCATTCCCTTCGCAATCGTGCTTTATATATGTATAGATGTATGGGTATACGCAATCCGGCGGTTTGTCGCGCTCGCGAGACAAAAGGCTGCGCCAGTGCCGAGAGGGTCTCGACACGATTGAATTTCACGCTCAATTTGCTAACGCACCGTCGCCGTCGTCGTCGGGGCCAATCTATATACCTACATTATACACACGTATACCAGTGTAACGCAGGTGTGCGACCGGCTGCAGGGACTGAGTCGACGAGTGGTTTTGCTCGATGAAGTATAGCGATGGATGAAGGATATAGACGCGTTGTTCTCGATCGACGCTGTCGATATATCGTGGGGTGACTGTGTTTGAAGTATTTGAACAAACTATGCTATTTGGGCTGTACAAATTAAACAGTGAATGTTCTACTATATACATTCTGAAATCTGTTTATATTTATTTTTAAATTAATCGTTTCGAAAGCATTTGAGTTGGGATTGTTATTTGAATTTATGAAATATGCCAGTAGAACAACTGACTGTTTGATTTGGAAATGATTAAAATTTTCGGAATTTCACTCGATTCGAGTTAGAAATGACGCGGTACCAAGCAAGAAGACATTTGCTGTTCCTATTGAGTAAAAAATTCAAAATTCTCCCTCGGAGTTAATTTAGACGGGATATCTTGGTTCATGTATGTTTTATCGAACAAAGCCGTCCACCAGTTTGTACTAAATTTGAATATTTTCATGTATAATCTTCTTATTTATCGTTATATGAGTATTTAATATATCGAAGTAAAACTTCAAGATTTTTTTTTAACAATTCACATACATTACAATAATATATCTCTATAAATTTTTTGTATACGCTGCTTTGCATGAAAAATAGATTAAACATAAGTGAGATTCTAATCATTTACCTGTAAGTTTTTCATCAATTGAATAAAGTAATTTATTTTACAATGCAGCAGCAAGAGTGTTTTGATAATACAGTCGCCTACCTCAGAAACGGAGGGGCTTATGATCGTGTACTAGACTATGGTAAAACGGTATCGAGTTATGGAGAAAGTCACGAGAGTTCGAGCCTCTAACGTTAGATGACGCTAATGCTATGAAAACGGGATACAAGCAGTGTTATGATTTTTATTCACATAAATCTTAAAAGTTTTATTGTTTTTATTGTTAATCGATGTATTTCTTTCTTTACAATAGCTTTAATTAATTTTTAATCAAATTTAAAATTCCACTTGTTAAATGAATGTTATTTCTGAGCTTCTCTTTTTTTTTAAGATAATCTACTTTCATTGTTCCTCACTGAAGACGTATAAATTAAGAATAATAATAAAGTATTATGTATAATTGTGAACTTGAATTCAAACGAATAATATACTTAATGCCTAATGCAGTAACTCCGTGTCAGTAAAGACGTGTGAAGATTTAGCGTGTGCCTCGGTTGCTTTTATCCCCTAGCAAATGTTTTAAGCCAATAAACCACGTTTGACCGCGCAGTTTAGAATTAGCTCGTTTCACAAAGTCTCAGAGTGAATAAATCCGGCAAGGCTTCTGGACTTCCATTTCTGTTAAAGGCATAATCCTTGTGTTTTGACTAATTGCTAAGTTTTCCGCAGCAGTGCTAGCTAATAAACTGCTTTAAAGCATATTCTCATGCAAGACAGAATTTAGAGCTTGAACGTACAAATTAATTGCATTCAATATTTCAATATTATCAATGTCAAAGTACTAATTATGAATTGTTTACGAAGTCATAAAAAGAGACATAAGTATGTTAAGATCTGTTTTTAAGTAGATATGAAGAAATAGTCGTGACTCATTAAAAAAATAATAATAACAAATTATATTTTAACAATCTGAGTATCTTTATTATATACTCTATTTTAAAGTAGAAAATGTCATCGGCAAGTAATAACACATTTTTTGACTAAAATTCTATTACAATTTCCATAATAAAAGAAAAAGAAAAAAACGGAATATAGCGACGCCCAATTTTAAAAACCTGTCGTGTATAGAATTTTTGTATTATTCATGGGTTGGAAAAAATCGAAAATGCCTCGCGCTCTCCATTCGGAGTCAGTCACGCCGTATAATGTCCGAGTGCATCGCACGCTCAATTACCCCAACCTCGGGACCAGTTCGCTTTAGCCACGTTAATGCAATAAACGATGCAACTGCGCCCTATGCGCTCTGTCGCTATGCATCGGAACGATTATATCCCTTTCTCTTTTTCCTGTCCCTCTACCCCCGTCACTATTATGTATTTATACTATTCAGTTTTTTGAGCTCCGTGTATATTAAATGCGGAAAATATTCTACTCTTGACATTCCTTGGGAAGGTTTTCTTGGATAATGAGCTGGAACTTTAGTCTATGAAAGTGAAATTTATACTGAATGTGCAGTGTTTGATTCGCAAAATTTAGTGGTAATTTTGCTTTTGCAATAGCGTACACGTCTTATTCTCATTTCATAAAAACTAAAAATAATTAGTAATTTAACGCAAAGAAACAAAATATCTTTCCAGCATAAATGAATATCTCGTCTTTCGAAAGCATTTTAAAACGACAATATACAAAGAAATTAGTCTAACGTTTCCATTCCAAGAGCCAAGAACGTGCAAGCATTCGATAAGAGTGCACGATAAGGAAAACGAAAACGCGCTACACCGCATAGGCCGATTAATGCAGCATCGACCTTATACCCCAACCGCTAACCTTGAATTCCCTCTTTTTTTTTTAGCCCAAGCACATTATTTTTCCCCGTGGCGGTCGGCACATCCCTCTTCCATTGCTCACGCGAGAGCCAACCAGCGCAAGCCACCAGTTTTTACGTACATACATATATATAACACGCCTCGGACTCTGGGCTTTCCCTTCCGCTCTCCAGCACACTCTCACGCGCACCGCCGTTCGCAATATCTCGCATCTACACTCCACATGCACACGCGAAACTCGGCATATATATATATATATATATATATATACAGAGCGGGCGCGCGTCTCCAGCACCCCTCGCGCATTTATCACCGCACGACGCATGCTCGTGGATGTGCGCGCGGCCGCTGCCAGTGCGCCAATCTCTCGATTCCGTCGACGCGCCGTTTCTCCTCTCTCTCTCTCTCGCGCGCTCTCTCTCAGTTTTGGAGAGCGACGACGCAAACGCGCCCGGGTAAAGTCTCTGGGGCGGCGCGCACGCAGAGCCATATAGCAGTACCCAGTGCGCGAAACGCTTACCCTCGTCGTGGACGCTCTTGTGTATACCTCGCGCTAAAGACTCTCTCTCCGGTCGACAGAGAGAAAGGGAGAGAGGGAGAGGGAGTCCTGAATACACGTCGCGGCGCCAGGACTCGCGATATAACGATCCGTTGGTGTTTCTCTCGCTGCTGCCACTCTCGCTCCCACCTCGCCGGTCTCTCTCTCTCTCTCTCCTATATACGTGTGTTGTTCCGCGTGCTGCAGAAGTGTGTGCAGCATGGCGTGCAGTGGTGGTGGTGTTGTTATTGTTAGGATAGCCCCCCCCGGAGTGCGCCGAGCTGCACAGTTGAATGGGGTCAGTCGATAATCCGACTGCACGTTGTCTCGGAGTTCAAACTACTATAACGCTGGGTGGCTACTCGCGTATACGTGCCGCCACCGCCGCCGTTGCAACCACCGCTCTTGTTTATTTTGGTACAGGGACACTCCACTCACACGGACACGATCTCTTCTCGGTCTAATTCTCTGTGTGCAGAGTCCCGATTGTCCGTCCGCGATAAAGCCCACGGCCAAAGTCGTCGTCGACGTAGTCGCCGGTGGTGGTGCACACGCGAGTGTTGATTCTATAATACGCGAATTCAGCCGGTTCTGTGCTGCTGCTACTGCTGCCGTATAACGCACTGGCTGTGCGCGCGGGTGACGTCGTCGACGCCCTAGTCGCGCCCTCCTCCCGGCGTTATATACCCGCACGCTCTCTCTGTCGTGTGGGTGGTTCTCGCTGACTCCCTCTGCCTCTCTCTCTCTCTCTCTGTCGCCTGCCAGACTTCCAGGAATCACTGCTGCCGCTGCTCTCGCGAATCCGGATGTGCCCTACATGTAATAAGTGTTGCATAGTTACGTACGCGAGTGTGTTTATGTGTGCGTGTGCTCGAAATGTACAAGATGATTTACGGGGTCAAGTGCGCGTAACACGTGTCGTTTTGTGAGAGAGAGGGAGAGAGAGCAGTAGTGTGCGTATGCGTGTGTGTGTTTA
Source organism: Megastigmus stigmatizans (assembly GCA_900490015.1). Classification (NCBI taxonomy): domain Eukaryota; kingdom Metazoa; phylum Arthropoda; class Insecta; order Hymenoptera; family Megastigmidae; genus Megastigmus; species Megastigmus stigmatizans. Next base: position 10,232 of record UELV01136009.1, on the reverse strand, counting down.
TGCAGAACGTTCGCGCACGAGAGAGTTGCAGCCAAAAATGATGGAGATCGTTGCGGCTGATGTTGGCGAGTGACTCATCGCTTGAGCTAACGCGCGTTATAGTCCAGAACACACGGCTGATGTGGTGCTTTTTTAGATATCGCGAGGATGCAACGGATTACGGCGATGTTGCATCGCAACTGTGGCTCTGCTCCGTTATATAGCCAAGGATAGAAACGCAATTAGTGCTACGCGAGTTGTGTGCTTTTGGCGCAAACAATAGTTTCTGCACCCGTGCGCGCCTATGCTAATATCGCCTTTATTGTAGCAGACACCACACGCACACACACACACACATGCGCGTCTATATATGCATATAGTTAGGTCGTATGGAAAGCACGCGAGGTGAATAATAAATGACAAAATGGCACGAGAGCCCATCGGTCTCCGCGTATAAACTATTTTCCGATCGATATTGCGCCATCGCCAAGTGGAAAGGAAATCTCGGATGAGAGCTACTTCGAGGATTGGCAATTAAGTGAAGCTTCGATATAATATATAGATTCGATGATCGTCTCGAGCGTCGTCATCGGGGAAACAATTGCGAAACGATGTGGATATTAGCTAAGAAGCACAAGGTATCACACGATCGAAGCTGGAAAGTCGACGACGATCTCATCGTAGGGAACTCGAGGGAACGTCAGTGCAAGAGAAAGGGTTATACGATCTTGAAAATCAATTTTGTGTCACCTATTGCTTCTGGGTTGTGTGCCATCAGGAGGGTGAAGCTTTAGTGGTTTGCGCCCGTCGTGCGAGGCCGAACGGAAGTGCGGAGTAGTAATATAGAAAAGTGGCAAACAGGATGAGTCACTTTGACTGGAAGCTGCTGCGCCGGAAGAAGGTACATGTACAAACACGCTATAGATGTGTATATACATGTGTGTGTGTTTGTGCGTAGTTGGTTCGATGAATGGCCTTTGCGTACACATTGGTCCGGAGTTCATCTCCGCTTAGCTGCTCTGCTCTGGCCCTCTTCTTCTGTCTGTGCACGCTTTTTAGCGTATATAGTTCTTGATTGTCGCTTGTGTGTACGGTCGCTTGACACTGACCGTGAAGTTCGCACTTCTCGTTACTCAATAAGACCCGAGTGCTGTAGTCTGTTTTCTATTTGATTAAGCCATGCCTCAACTTGTTTGTTGAATTGTTCTTCAAAATATGCAAAAGCATGACTTGAGTAAATTAGAATATTAAAGACACAATTTAATATTGTTTTGTTACCTGAATAATTAATTATTATTTATTTATTTATTATAATTTTTGAGATCATATTTTGGACTACTTTATATATTATTATTAATACAATTTTACCTCTTTCAAGCTTTAAAAATTCTATTCCGCTGATTTAGCGAAATATCCTTTTAAAAATTTCTTTTCAAAAATAAGCGGTTAACTATATTTTAATAAAGAAATGCTGTTAAAATGTAAATTTCTTTTCATAAGAGGTGGATATGAAATTTTGAAACCTCTTACCGAATATTTCAGGATCCATTATTCACCAGACCCCAGAGGTGGTTACCTGTATTTCTGTACTTTTATCACAACACCTTTTACGTGCCATCCTCAGCTAATTTTGATATCAAAATATATTTTTGTTCAAGTTTACTCATTTTAAAAATATATTATTAATTAATTCATATATTAAAAGGTTTTAAAAGTTAAGTAATTATTAATTATTTATAAATTTAATAATTAATAAGAATCCTTTTTAAATTTGCCGATGTTAAATATATTCAGCTGTAGAAATAAATTAAAATTAATTTCACATTAATTAAAATTTGATTGCGTGGACTGCACGCGAAATTCGCGTGAAAAATTGCTCCATAATTCACGGAAAAAAAACTCGCGTTGATGTTAATTTCAGAAATGCGCGGCTGCCGTAACTTTTCGGTGTTTTATTTCGTCTCTCTTTACATATACACGACTCGTTTGCATGGATCGCAAACCCGGCAATTTCCGATTAACGATTGATCGCCCCCACTGAATTAAGGTTATGTAAGGCGGCGTGCGAATCGACGCTTCTCCTGCCTCCGCTTGAGTAAGAAAGGGCTAGACCAATCCATAGGCCGTGATTGCAAATCCCACTTTTAGTGTTTACTGCAGTTGGCTATTTGATTTTTTTTCCTCCTTTTTATATCGTGTGCAATCAATTTCCTAGTGCGCGTAACAGGTATTTAACGTTTTTAGGACTATCGACGTTTTGGGATTGCGACTGGTATGCTCTAGATATTTTCATGCCTGTTTTAAATACCACCGTGAAGACCTTCAAATTCATATTCTTTTTACTCCAACTTGTTATTCTATACTTAAATTAAAAATTTTACATCAACTTTTAAAAAAATACATAATCAACATATAGTTTCAATTTGTATAAATGATGAGAAAGTTGTAAACAAGGCAATCAAATCTTTTACAAGTAAATAAAAGTTCGTAGATAGTAATTGGAATTGAATTCAGCGAGACAATCATTTAAACTCAATATCGAATGCTCTTTCATCGTAAACCGTTACTGTAAAATTAACTATGCCGTTCTTTATCTCTCGTGTAAACTGGAAAAAGTCAAATGCATATACATGTACAAACATACACACGTTTTTAACTGATTTCAAATATACATTGTACAGTCAGATTGCGACTTTACAAAGCTTACTATCCAACAACCAACAAAAACAATATAGACCAGATAGCAATAGTCAGCTATATCTTATAGCGTTCTCATAAATTCGTTAGACTAATTAATTTTTCCATCCGTAAGCAAACAAGTCGCCGGCAATGCCGCACAACGCCTACTTCTCAGTACTCGCGCGCGTCTGGATCCACTCTCCCGCATGGTTAGACCACGAGAGAGCGATGACTTTTTGCCGATCAATCACTCGGCTCCGCGAAACTCGTCGTCTCTGGTGTGACGAGACGACACGTATAGGATATAATCCGCGAGACGTGGCTGGGAATACGCCACATAAATTACACGCGGCGGCAGCGGCGGCGGCGGTGGTGGTAGTGGCGGACCCAGAGAGTCGCGCCGTGCCGTGCCCGAGCTTTAATATGTGAGTTCGAGAAACGTGTGCAGTGCGGCAACCTTTTCTTTCCCTCCACCAACAGCTCGAGAAACGTTGGGAAAATTAATAATTACGATGTTGGACTGGTTGGCGAGTACCGCGGTATATACACGGCTTGGCTATTGAGAGTTTTGTTGTTACGGTGCTATTATATAGCTGATATACTCGGCATACGAAATGTGGGCTGCTATTATCAGACACATTATGAATAGTAATGTAAGACTGTTTTTCATTTTCTCTCGAGACACTTTTTAATTACAGTATTCAAAATAGAATAACAAATTTCATCGACATTGTTTAAAAAAAAAGAATCGTTTCAAGAAGACTGTTACGTACTCGTGAAGGTCCGAAAGACTACATTTCTTTCCAATCTTCCTCTCAAATATTTTTCAATTTGTCATAAACGTCACGCAAAAACTCGATTTCGAATTACACGATTCTGCATATCTGCGAGATACAATATTCAGTATCTCGCGAGTATACAAGAGAGAGGAGCGAAAGGACACACAAGACGACGACGACGCGTCACCGTAAAAAGCCTTTCCCACGCTCCCACGATGCACACACACAGCAGCTATGCACATACGTATACACTCCCTTTAGCGTTGCGAGCTGCGGCAGTGCGTTCCCTTCGTTGGACGCTCTAAGCACGCTCTCGTTTTGTATAAGTATTCCACGATGTACTCGCGAGAGAGACACACGCGTCGTCGTCGTCGTCGTCGTCGTCTCTCTCTCTCTCTCTCTCTCTCTCTCTCTCTCTCTCTCTTCGAATGAGCGTGAAAAGCGCATGAGTGCGCTTGGCCTCTGCATTGTAGACGACGTTGAGCGCTGATTGATTGGCTTTTCTCGTATTCGAGGGAGGCTTTTCGCGCGCGATCTTTGTGTACGCGCGCTCGCTTCTAATGCTTATTTTACGAGGGAGTCATGAGCCTACGGGAATCGGGAATTAATTGTGGTGTACTGTACAAATATAGATGTTGGTGTATATTATAACTACGTTTTGTGAGTAATATTGAATAGATGAAGTATATACTTGAAGGTTTAAATGCTTGATCTGGGTTTATAGTTGAATTAATTAAATGTTGCGTATTTAAATTTTCACATTCTTGTATAAATTATTTGCGTTAACTAAAGGGGGTATAAGGTTGTAGAGAATAAGTTTGCAATAGGAATTGTTTATGAAAAATTTATGCTTATAAATAAAGTAGATTTTAAATTGATAATGGAGAAGATACTTTTTATCTTTAATTAAAATAAATTTATAAATGTAGTGGACAAATATAAATTTATGAATTTTCGATACTTACGACGGGTACACTCATTTTTCCATACGGCACTCGATGGCGACAAATTGCTTTGTACGAGGAAATAATCAGTTGGATGTCAATTCGTTTAATTATAACATTCGAAAATTGACAAATAATATTTGACATTCAGTCCTTTCGGGCTGTTAGCCTTTCGGCATACCTGCTTAAAGGTTTGAAATATTTCACATGCCAGAGGATCTAAATAAATCTCGATCCGTACAGAATTTATTGCTGTTCCTGTGTAACGAGTATTTGATTAATCGCGCGACATTCCGCCGATTAAATCCATGTGATATAACAGAATGGAGGGAAAAAATAAAATGCCTTATGACCGAGAGTAACTGTACATTAATATTGTTGACCCGAAGCGGCTGTGTATGTATACGCGCAAAATGCGTGTTAAAAATTACTTTAGATAATTGAATGCTGCTATAAGTATTAATGAATTGTTGTATTAAAATATGTGTGGAAGTGTTATAAAATAATAAATTGTTCACTGAATTTTCTCGAAACGCTATTTTAAAATTGTTAGTATAATAGATGGTGCGATAATTCTAAAGGTATTCTTAAGCAGGAAACATTATTCGGTCTTTGAATAGTTTGAAGGTGACTCTAGCATTGTCCTTAATATTCCTACAGCATAAAATCAAAGAATCTAAATAGACCCAAGTTTTACAAACTATTCGACCATTCACAATTATCAACGCTTCAAATTTTTAGAATAATTCAACTATTTTTTCCCATCATCGACCGAGTGAACTAATCGCATTCCACTGCCAAGTGAACCACGGACACAAAGCAAACTCCTGTATTACAGTTCCGCTAAAAAGCACGTGGTATGCCAACACACACGCACACATCTGCGAAACGGTCCCATAAAGTGGGTCGATCGAAGACCGGCGGCACGAAAATGCTGTGTGCAATCGATGCCCGCGAGCAGCTCCCGCGTAGCTCATATGTATATACATATAAAACTTGCGGAACACCACCGCTACACGAGCTAAGTCCTTTGGGCTGTCTCAACGTTTGCGCGCTCTGGCATTCGTATATTTTTTATTTTGTCCTTCCCTCTCGCGATTCGTATAGCTGATAGCCTACATTTTAACGAAGCTGCTGCTACCGCTGCTGCTGCTGCTGCCGCGGAGTACAATGATTTAGCGCGTGCGAGGCTGGCTGACCCTAATAAAGAACGCTTTACGATTTCGTACAGAGAGAGAGAGGAGGTATAAGGTCTATATGAGTGACGCACCACACGTGTTACGGTTAGGGTGGAGTCGTATACGTTCTTTTTACGGTTTCGCCACCGTAATGCCTGTGTGTATCTGTGTTTTAAGAGACCTGGAAATTGGAGTTGAGGCTTATTCCGAGTTATTTAGTTGAGGGTTGTAATGAGATTGTATTAGGCTTTACCTTAGGTACTTGTACTTTTGCCTTGAGAAAATGGATGGTTTCTTTTTTAAATACAAGTTTGGAACGAAATATCTTTTGAAAAGAATTCTTAAAAGGTCTCATCTCTGAAAATGATTGTTGCTTAAATTATCTTTATTTAAGTACAGCAATGATCAGTACTTTATTTGAATCACGCATCTGTATATATGTTACTTCTAAAGGATTCACATGATACTTGTATCTACTAAGCTAGAGTCAAGGTAGCGACGATAGCGCAAGACAGAGCCTATCACACTAAATCATTTATAAAGTACGCGCTTATATTTTCATTTCTACAATTTTCAACGAAAAAATCGAATAAGCAAACTTTTAATGTGCGCTTGAATGCGCGTATCTGAGATGAAATATAACGCACGAGAGAAGCTTGATTTTCTAGATGCAGCGCGGCGAAAGATGTCGCAGAATATTATACTTTGAACACATTTGCGCGACCAAAAAAAAGAACATTTTTATGAAAATATATGGCGTATAAAAAAGTGAAATCGTGTACTTTTATAGTGCTATATATTTTTGGAGATGCTCGGGGTAATAAGACTGTACATATTCTGGTGGATGGGAAAAAATATACAAGTAAATGATTTTAGTGTGCTAATTTAACGCTTTAATAAACGGAAGTACGTACCTAGTTGCGGCCTGTCATGACTATACGTACGCGTTTTTTAAAAAAAAAAACAGAGTTATTCATGCGCCATATATGTTTCGCGAAACGAGATATGCGGAAATATAAAAACTTTTATTTCTTGTTGACGATAAACCTGATGCTGTACATGCATGTTTGAAATTAAATCGTCGTATCTTGTGAATAGTGTTCACACTTGTGCAGAAAAGATTTGTCATTAATTTGACTGACTAATTGCTTGCTTACTTTTTTCGCGATTTTCAATATAGTATAGTAGACTATAGTCTCCTAGATTGCTTTATACAACCAAACATTTTTATCTTACTGTGCAAAAACAACTCCTGTCGTATATTTTTGAAGCCAACATTCAGAACAAAAGAAGGAGAAATGTCGTCAACGCACCGAAAGTCACATCACAGAGCGATAACGAAAAAGCATAAAAGGAAAAAGATACGATGCTGCGGGTCTGTTTTGGCATTTCGGGTGGTCGTCGTCCAGTTCTCCGCAGAGTTTTACACGGTCGACGCGGGCAAACAAGGCTCGCGCGCGTCCAGTAAAAAAAAAAGAAAAAAAATGGAACGTGCACGTTCGACTCACGGTCGTCGCGAGACAAACGATCCACTGCTTGTGATGACGCAGATCGTCAGAGGTCGAAGTTCGGTGCTGTGTATCGCTGCTGCTGTTGCAGTTGGACGAGCGGCGTAAGGAGAAACGAGGAACGAAAGTTTGGCGACGCTCATATTTATTCGACGTGCTCGCCAGTAAAGATGCTGGAGTCTTTTTATACCCCGATATTCGCGTTATATCGGTGGCGTTTGGATTCAAATGGTTGTAAATTATATTTACGAAACGCTGATAGTTGCGCGATTCAATATTATAATAACTTTACGGAAACTGATTTGACTGCGGACCATTGCGCCGTGAAGCTGCACGTAATTTACAACGGACATACGAGAATAAACAAAAGTGCGATGTATCCGTAAGAAGAAGTTTAGCGCGCAAAGGAAATGGAAGATACTATAGGAAAATACGGAATTTCCTGCGGCCCCGACTGTGTGCAAGGTTCTCTTTATAAGCTTTGGCAAATATAGCCAAGCGTTCCCTTAATGGCACTGTCAACACGCCTTTTCAGCGAACCTTCCAGTCTCCACGCACACACGAGCACATGCATACACACGCCCACGCCATGCTTTTACGCTTACAAATAGTAATGAGACTGTGTGTGCCTTTTTTGCATGTGCAACGCTTCGTGCATCGACAAAAAGTTGCGACGAGAACAAGCTTTAATTGATGTCCCTTAAATGGCACGCGGTTTCTTCTAGCGACTGCGCCCTCCATTATATTTTACTACCATTCTGTTATTAAACTCGGGACTCGTACGCGACATTTAATTATGAACAAATACTTGAATTTATGTAAATTACAATCGGAGCTACCTATGAGAGAGCAGTGCATAAAATAATACGCATTTTTCATGCGATCAGTCAACGGCGTCAAGACAAACAGTAGTCAAAACGTTCGTCAATAGACGGTTGCACAGCTCCTCAGAAAAATCGCAAGCCGTACCGAACATTTTTTTCTCGCCGATATATATATAGCGACACACACGTTCAACTTTTCACAAGTACCCTCGGCAAGTCGATGACTCGAGCGCGAAATCAAGCGCGGCCTGCAGCAAAGAGAGAAAGAAAGAGCAGCAGTTCTCTCGCGTTTTGACTTCCTCCTCCCCTTCCTACTTCCTTTTTATTCCTCTTTCGTTGTGTGTTGGCACTCAGGTGCCATCTCAGCAGCAGCAGCAGCAGCGTCGCGTCGCGCACTTTTCAGTCGGACAAACTGCCTCCCCCTTTGTTCGTTTTTAGTGGCCGCAGCCACACGGCTCTCGTATATATACTCGGTCCTCTTTTCTCGTCTTTCTTTCTCGTTCGCTCGTCTCTTTTTTCTCTTTTGCACCTTCTTTTTGCCAATGCTGCACACGCCTTTCTCTTATATGCTTCCCTCTTGCCAGCTCGTAGAGTAATGTGTTTTTTTTCCTATTTAGCTGCTGCTGCGCGTGGAATCGAGAAAGTTGAAGCGTTCGGTCGGAGGGAAGTGGAGTTCGCCAAATTGATGAGGGCGGAGATATTTTTTTTTTAAAGAATTAGTTTCGAGGGTGTGGACGCGTATTTTAAAGAACTTTGTTAGGAAATTGCAATTTTCGCTTGCTGCAATGATTGCTCTTTTACTAAAATAACGTCACGATAAAAATTACAATTTAAATTGCTCAAAAAGTTTAATGAATAGTATAGTAAAATGCGTATTGTTTTGGATGGAGAAAAAACAAACTCTACAGCAGATATTCGATTTGTTTTAAATTATGAAGTGACTCTAATCATGCTAGAATAATGCAGCTTGTAACGAAGAATTAAATTCCTTGGCCTTGAGCATTTGGAACATTGCCAGTACTCTCGCCCTGCGGTGGAGTGTATAAAGATCTAAAATACAGGCATTGTATCACATGATAACTTTCTGACACAGTACACATTTTTTACATAACTTTTCTTTGCTTTCAGAATTTTTATTTTGTTGTCTGCTATCGCATTTCAAAATTATGTTAATTTATACACTCTATTTTAAAAAAAGTGCTCACGGATAAATACTTGTAATAAAAAGAACAGTACTTAATCTCCGGGGAAACTTTATTATATCGTGCTAAAGTTTTTCAAATTAACATAGGGCATATATTTTTATACGTACATTGTCTGGATGTACTTGGAACTCCTCTACTAATTTCATACATATTATTAAAAATGTTCCGCTATTTTTAATTTATAAACTTTTGTTTTCACGCTAAACGATTATAGTTTCATTATGGAAATTGAAAAACAATAAATTCCGCAATCACGTGAATCACCCACTCATTTAGAATCAACAAGTTGAAATTCATCGATTGGAATTCATTTGGATTCATCGCGCAAACTCAATTGCCACTCAACAATAAGCAGCTCCGCACTATCAAGCCGCATACTTTCCCTCTGCGAGACACCTTTATTTGCACTTTTTGCAAACTTTCCAACCAGCGAATAAACGGGTCAAATCTTTCTTTTTCAATTTATTCTCCTTCCCCCCCCCCTCCCCCCACCTCTCTCGCTCCTTTTTTTCATTTTCCGCACAACGAACTCCACATTACTTGAAAATGTTACATCTTTCTAGCGTGAACCCGATCGAACTTCTCTCTCTTTCTCTCTCTCTCTCTCTCTCTCTCTCTCTCTCTCTCTCTCTCTCCTACCGAAAGCTCTTTTTGCGCAAATGTATGTGTGTGTGTCTTCCGCCTTATCTCGTTTCCCTCTCCGCCTCCTAAAAGGTAGATCCTAGGAGAGACAGAGAGCAGCCGGGCGTGGAGAAAGGACGGAGAGACGAGCAGCAGCAGCAGCAGCAGCAGCAGAGGAGGAGAAAAGAGAGATACGGTTAATAGCAGAGCAGGGGTTGCGAGAGAGGAGGAATATATATAGGCGTGGGTATATATAGGTATATACGTGTAGGAGGCCAGACGAGGGCACTGCCACCGTTACTATCGTCTGCACTCACACCGCTATGAGTCAGGGAGGTTGGCTGCTGCTGTTGCTGCTGTTGCCGCTGCCGCTGCTTGGGAGGGTTGGGATCGATCGCGTGTTGTATTTCTCTCCTTCTCTCTTCTTCCTCGCTTTTTCTCTCTCGCTCTTTTACTACCACTTATTCCCTCCCCCTCCCTCTCTCTCTCTCTCTCTCTCTCTCTCTCTCTCTCTC
>UELV01136008.1:0-29016 GCA_900490015.1 Megastigmus stigmatizans | reverse complement strand
CTCGTTCTATACACGCTCTCGAATGAGCAGTGTACGAGTGTATAGGTCCGCGTACGCCGTACGAGGTATCTCTTGTCCCGTTTTGAGACGTCAGACGTCACAAAACGAGGCGGCAGACGCACCGAAACAAAAGTAGAGCAGCGCTCTTTTGTTTTGTGCGGCTGCACGTACATAGCCTTAACGGGTTTCTAGGCAGCTTGCGATTACATTCTGCCTAGAAATTAGCTGAACCGATCTGCCTAGAAGCTGGTGTACCAACCAGCTCGACTCGTTAATTTTCTAGCAGGGTCATTTCTTTGAAAATTAAAATATTGTATGGTTAAATTTTTCGTTCAAATACAAGCAAAAGTAGTTTTTTGACTAATCTCACCGGTTTTTTTATTTCAGATGATCCAATCATGAGTAATTTGAGTCTCCGCAACACGGCTTGTTTTGGACATCTGGCAGATGAGCTGTAACTCAACTATTTGTCGTTATTTTTCATATAAAAATTAATTTAATATGTTTAATTATGTATTTGACTGAATCCATCTCGAATCGAATGGTCAAAGTATGTCCCTATCACCGATCTTTTTGAAATTTGAGTATGTTGTTCTTCTTGAAAAATAATTTGTCATGTATTTTTGTTTCGATATCCACAAAATTGCATGTAATACGCATTCTCAAAATTTCTCGAGGGCATGTCAGAATTGTACAAGTATGCTTAAAAATTGATAAGTTGCAGCAACACCGAATTGGCAATTGATAATGAAGTTCCAATTGATAAAGATGAAGATAATAATAAAATCATGTGCGATAAAGGCGAATATTTACTACCGTGTACTGCCTGTTTTTTTAGGCTCTGAATAACTTTTCAAAAGAAAAAGTCTTATTATGTGGCAAAAAAAAAGAAAAACTACTTTTAGAAATTTCTAATAATCTTTACGCCAAATTGAAGGCTGTGTGAGGCGTTTCTGTTGAATCCAGCATGTCAACCAAAACATCATGCCATTGCACAGAGTGGGTGCAAAATATTAGCTTAGCTCTGCAACAATGTGCAACAATATCAGAAAAAAATAATACTTTTGATGTTATTGCCATCGTCTTCAACAAAAGATGAAATTTTTTCTCTTTTCTTGATGTAACTAGGTAATGTACATGATAAATAAAGCGAACTATGTGATAGAAAACAAAGGAATATACTCGGAAATGTACACTCTACTAAAGACATAGAAAAAATTTCTATGAATATTATTTAAATGATGACTTTATAATTGTTCGACATAGAGCTAACAAATCTAATGCTGTACCAGTTAAAATTAATAATAAAAAAGAGAACAAAGTTGAACGTTTTCTTACTCGAAGTCTTATGCTCGAAGATACATACTCTACTAACGACTCAGAAAAAATTGCTATAGAATATTAAATGATGACATTTACAGCCAAAACTGCCTATCGTTTACTGAAGTGAAAACAAAGAAAAAGAAAACCGGCCATTTATTGAATGTTGAAACATTGGTAACAAAAGATATAAACTTGTCTTTAAAAAAAAATCGCAAGAAAACCCTGTTTTTGCCATACAAGTGTATCTAATCCCTTCAATTTGAATAGGAAGATTAGAGAATCGATAAAGAAATAATTTAGTTCGAAACAATTTTTATTGCACCTTTGTATTTATATTTACTCTCTTTTGAACCAAAACGATACTTTTCTTATAGCAACTCTCATCTTAAAATATATTACATTTGTATAATTAATAATAAGTTTACAAGTGCAGACCAGCTGCTGAAATTAGCCTTGGCTATTGTTTATAATAAAAAAAACAAAATTGTTGACTTTCTTACTTGAAGTATGTTGTTTGCATGTTTTTGAAATACCTTTCGTCGGCACAGGTTATTATTTGTGTGCAGTATTAGCCAGCGACCGACAAACAGTCGCCTTTAAATGGAAGCGTAACGACAATCGATCAGTATTTCTTTACTTAGATAAAGAAATGACACAAAAGTCAACATACGTATAGACTGAAAATCTTCAATAACATTGTGAGCGGTAGTTGCCGCAGTAAGTACACAATCCGGAGAAATACGACAATAATAAGATACTCCCATGTGGGCAAACAAACAAGTAGCGTACGTAAGAAAATTCAGTTTTCTGAGATTGCAATAAACTATATTAGATATTACTTCATTTCGAGAATTTTTTCTGACACAATTCTAATACTACAGTTATTAACAATGTTATTGTTAGTTGTACTAATTACAACTAAGATACCATTATTGATATTAATTTTTATTTTTCTAGAACACCACAGTGGAAAGTGTTTGCTTGAACGTTTTATGACATATCAGTAAAAACCAGTAGCTAATGACAAAATACCCATTTTGCTAATTGAAATTGTTGAAATTGCGGAATAAGTGAATAACGCGGAAGTAAATTACCGCACTATTTTCTGCTACGGAAAAGAGGGAGTATCAATAGAATCGGCCTAACCTACTAAGCGATTGACGGCCAAGCCCACTATTGACCATAGTTCTGGCAATTATCTAGATGGAACAGAGAAATTATTTAATAGAAATTATTTAAAAGAACTTTAGCCTTTGAGCTTATTCTTGTATTAATTTCTGAAATCATCACCCTACCAATTTATTAGGTATAAAATAACAGTTTTATCTTGCATAATTGCTTAGTATCATACTCGAAAAATGTATTAAAAGCTAAATAGTTTCATTTCACGCCGAATTAAATGAATATTTATTCAAACAAATGATAAAAAGGAAATAAATCTATTTAACACTTGCAATTTGTAAATTTAATTGTCTGTTTTTTAAGTAAAAATATTGAAAAAAATTATAAATTTTAGACTCGATAAAGATGATAATCTAATCGTCGAATGTCGTCTTCAGAACATCAATAAAATGACTTTTAAAATGAACCGTTATATTATTTTGATAAATCTTTTTCATTTTTTTACATTTTGTATTATTGGCATATACAATTATAATATTTAGTTATATGCAGAACATTTAGAAAAGAAACATTTCTTCAGAGCAAATTGATAAATATTATTATAAATAAGTGAGATGCCTCGCGAGATGTGGTTTTCTTGGCACAGCGATTTCAATGATGCACCTGACTTTAATACTATACCTAGTTTCTCATTTTCACAATGCTAAAACGATTTTTACAATAATTATTAATACAAATATGATATATGGGCAAATCCACAGAATTTTTCACTTTTGTGTAATACCCATAAATCTATGATTATGATAGCTGTATGCATTTTTAAACATACAGTTAATTTTTATTTTGATAAAGGATCTTATTATAATTTCGATATAATTTTGAAACTTTAATTAATAATTTTGTGTAACTGCAATAATATTATAAATGATTTTTCAGACCTGATTATTTTTCGTCGGGAAAACATTCTCAAAGTAACTCTAGAATGATTCATGGATATTTTGAGTCTATTTTTTAAATAAAATTATTTTTTAATTTTTTTAGTGTTCTCAGCTCCTATCAGGTATATGGTCTTATAACACCATTATGAGGTGTTAAATAGGTCACGTTTATCTGATATATACGTTTAAATTGTAAAAATTTAAATTTGTTTCACGTGATTCTATACAAGAACCAAAATGATTGCGGTCGATTCCAGTGGACACCGAGTGCGAAAAGGTTTAGAAAATTAAATTCTGTAACTTATTGAAAATTCAATGAGGTTTGCATACCATTTCTAATAAAAAGCTTAATTAATTGATTATTCTAATGAGCCGCTGATAGCTTAGATGGCACATACTGGGAAAACTTATAAGCTGCGAGAGATATTAATCGGTCTACAATAAATTAAATTAAAATAATATATCATTTATTTTAAATAAAATAAAAGCTGCAATTATTTCACATTAATCTTTTTAACTAAATCTCACTACTTGAATTACTAATTATTTTTAGTAATTCGATGTTTAATCTAAGTCCTTAAGTAGACGTTTCAGTAGGCTAGTATAGAAGGCACACGTTTTAAAAGTTGGTATGTTCTAAAAAAAATAAAATATTGTCCAAATTGTGAAGAACGAAATAATTAATTTGGGTGTCGAGGAGCATCAATCGGGCGGAATCTCAAGACAATTGGCGAATCATTTTGAACTTTCTGAATTTGAGTGTCATCAAAAAAAGTTATATGTATATATTGAATTTTCTTTTATGATATCACGATATCATTATACCTTAATTAAAAATAAGCAGCGCTGCGAAAAGAATTTTCGGCAGGTTCAGTCGCCATGACTTATCAACTAATATTATTTTTTCAACTTTGATTTTTTCTCACTTTATGTCTGTGAAAACTTATCTAAAAATTGATGCAATTTCATGAAAAAGTCATATAGTGCAATATAGTTTAATTCCAATCAATATATTTAAACAAAACGATAGGTATTTTTCTACCTAATACAAAATAAATTTTGATAGTTCCCATGTACGAAATGCAAAGGTCAAAATTATTATTCCAATGTAGACAAACTTAAAATAATTTTTCCGCTTAATATTGCTGTATTATTGGTATAACGACATGTAACTGCGTGTGGTCACATACTGTCATTTTTCCAACAGTGTAATCTTAAGGTTTGAATGCTGTACCATTATTTACCTCATTTGTAATTTTCTAGATATTTTGTATAGTAATTAAAATCTCTAATTAGATATTTTAAAGCTTTACATAAAGAAAAAAAGTGTTGATACTGTACAGATGAGCAACAAACATGTTTTTTTAAATCACGTGCACTACAACGTTCAGATTAAATCATTACTTTTTAAAGTTAACTGAGTCATTTTTTTCATTTCCATTGATAAATGATACATAATACACCAAAAATGTATGCATTGGTCAACATACGATAGCATCAGACAATTTTTTTCAATACCTTCTATTTCTCCATTTTATCTACTTCAAAACGCTACTGTTCGTGATGACTAATTTACCTTTACGCTAACGCATATGAAATTTCCGCATTACCCATCACCCCAAATTAAGCTATAAATATCGCATTCATCCATACTCACAGTTAATCTGTAAGTCAGTCAATATCAGTCCAAATCAGTGAAAAATAAAAATCATGCTTGAATTTCTCAAGAGTGACTCGTTTTTAATTGTAAACTGACTTGCTTTTTCATTAATTGGAGACTAATTATTTCACATGCCTATATATGCTTAATGGTTGTAGTTCACAGTATTCATTTCTCTTACCGGTACTTTTAGCCACGACCTCGAGAGAATAGTGTAGGTATTATGATATATCACAATGCTATTTCATTTATACGAGACGCTTGACATATACACATCGTCTATGTTACGCTGCCTCAGTTCTCACCAATAAAAGTATACAACATTCATTCTGCTTACATATAAATAACAGTCTTTTGGTATCATGTAAAAAGAGATTAGGAAAAATGAAGAGACTGTAGACTGCTTGAACGACTCTAATTGCAATAAGGATCGCATGGAATACTAGGGAATACAATCAAATAGGTTTGGACAATACATCGTATAAATTTGGTTCAACTATAAAGGACATGAAGCACAAATATGCGTTCAGGTCTACTTGTGGATTACCGACGGTTAGTCTCGTTTCAATCTACAATTCAATCTACAAGCAAGTGTCGGTGTTATACTGCTTTAAATTCCTTCAAGTTAATGTGTTAATGGGCTATATATAATCTGTTATGTTGTTAAAAGTAGACTTTCTAATTCTAACTTAATCATTATCCAATTATACCATTTATTTCGTTAAAAATTAATTATTGTTACATATCGTTATTGCTTATACGTTTTACTAGCTAATACATTGTAATGTCGTGCGCTCCTTTAAGAAAAATTTTGAACTTGATCAGATGGTAAATGAACTACCATTCTGGTTTTGAGTGAGATCTCTGATCAATATCGACGAAACTTACCCATGGTAAAAAGCATTATTACTTCTTTTATATTTATCGAATCTTATATTTCAGTTCTTACTTTAGTCTTCTGCAATCTTAAGTAAACGATACCCAGCAAACAAGAGTCACCAGAAGTGGTGAGAGTCGACGCACACAACATTGTATTTTAGTATTATTTAACGCTATTTAACATATAAAAATTAATTTGCTGAAATCAATAAATATTATATTTCAGATATATATTTACACAGTTACGAACGTTTATATTTAGATGTTAACTTTAGCAACTATGTTTAGATCAAGCAATAACAATAATAATAATAACAATAATGAGTTTTGTTCTCAGTAACTAGTTAACAAATATTTAGGATACGAAATCAATAACCATTATTTATATATTTTTATTGTCAAATACGATCGACGAGAATTATATTAACAATTAAACAAAATGTAACAAATTGTAGCCGATACATATAAGATTGCGTTTTTTTTTTAGATTTATCTTTAATTATACTAATTCAACGTTACGTTCAAATAAACACTATAGTTGATTCATATTTTACTACCAATATTTTTACAACAATTATGGTCATTCATTTTAAAATCATTTATGCATTGTACAAATTACACAAACAATGTTTTCTTAATTACAGCAACGTAAATTAGATTTCGAACATTTGAATATCAATCAAATTACTTGTTATTATATATAGTTTACAAATTTTAATTATATTTAAACCAGTTTTATAATACTAACAAAATAAAATCTGTTAATCGTGCACACACACAGTACGATTCATACAATATTTTTCTAACATACCTTTAATTATTTTCATATTTAGTTATAAAACCTGTTAATCGTGCACACACACGATTCAGTCTTAGAAATATGTTAAATATTATCTTCAGATATATTACTAAATATTATCTTTAGAAATATTACTAAACGAGTATACCAATCCTGAGAGAACCTGAGAGGGGAGCATAATTTTTAATAGGGAGGGACTAGTAAAAATTAAACAATTTCCCAAAATTTTAAACCAACCGTTTAGCAATAATAAAAAACCGAGATATTCCAGTATTATATTCGCGAATTATAGATTATTTCTCACACTCAGCTTAATAGATCCCGAGTTATAGCGTTTAGAACGTTGGCTCAACATTACCATAACAATGCGGTCAATTTCTTTAATTAGGAATTGATTTAACGGAACATTTTACTTCGTGATAGTTTTCGGACGTCACAACATTTTTTTCGAGGCAAAAATATTTAGAGAAAGTCGCTGAATAATTCTTACCTAACTCGGTTTACACACACACACACACACACACATTCAACATTATGTAATTCATTATATACACTTACAATAAAATTTATATTATATGAATCTTACCTGAGTCTTTGACATGGCATAATTATTATGCAAAAAAAAAACATTAAAGTAGTTTCCTTGACAGTGTTGGTAGAGGTAAGCCACAAATCTGAAAATTATATTTGCCTAGCATATACAATGCATATACAAATTTACTCACATTAAGTTCATAGAAAGAACAATTATTGGAATTTTTTATCCATCTCATATCTCATATTTCAAGATAAACAGAAACTTGCGAAATACTTTTATTCTCTGTAAGCAATCATCATCGTTCTTGAAGGTTCTTTCGCAAATTCATTTTATAGTGACACCAGTTAGAGCAATATAGTTTTACTGCTCATTATATAGTTCAATAAATAAAAGTAAACTACTGTCGATAAGTAATTAAATGGTAGAGTAATTAAAAAATTAAATCCTTATTGCCAAATACAAAAAAAATTCTGTTGTTTAAAAACTTAAAGCTGTCAATCAAATACACTTCAGTGCTATAAATCTATCATCACTACTCGTGTGCAAGATGAAATATAAAGTTAATTTACAACAGTTATAAATTTTGAAAATTTACAGTAATTTTCAGTCACAGATTATGTAAGACTCTAGGAAATGAGTAGAATAAGTATTTCGTTCTCTATAATATCCTGCAAGAGGCAAGTCAGAAAATATCCAATAATTTTACCTCTTATTTCAATTATATATTGAATACATAAAGAGAACCGGATTTCGATATTTTCAAAATAAAAACAATTGACCAAGAAATAATCTTATTTAAAGTGCTGAAAGTGCTGAAATGCTGATAGTTATGGATGAAAACAAATGCGATACTCTTCGTCCGAAGTTGTTCTATGCCGCTAAAACAAAGATATTACTTAATCATTTGCCTATCATTATACTACACTGTCGCCAGATTAATTTTCCTGCTCAAACTAACAATTAAAAATGGTCTACTTATTGGTACGACAAAATTTGCTTTTTAAAATACAAGTAAATTTTTATTATTTGTAATGATGTTAATTTTCATTAATTGTACAATTGTTTTAGATAAAATATTACGTGAAATATTTTCTTGTATTTTTTCTTTCTGAAAATAAAATAAAATAATTAAAATATAACTGATAAGCTCATATAATAGCATATACCAATATAGTTACTATAATGATACTCATAAATAATACCAGTGTCTTATTCTATTTTTTAAGTATGTTTTCCTATTTTGTTACCTATAAGTATATAGTTATTTTAAGTAAGAGGAAAATACTTTTCCATAAAATTTTTATCACACGGTACGTGAACTTTTCCAGCATTTAACCAAATTATTGCAATCAATTGCGAAATAATGAAGTATATCAAGAATTTCGTAAAGTCACGTATATTATAATTCATCAGATAAAGCAGATCCTTATCCAAGTCCGAAAGCTCGTAAACTGATATAAAAGGTTAGAATTACTTCGCGGGTATAATAAGTAAGATATATATTTCGCAGGTACATTATATTTATGCCTTTTTCTAGCACACCAATTGTATATCCATTTTATCATGAGTGCACATGATTAGCGCTATTATTTTCCCGTTGCAGCGCATCTCCTATCATTAGATAATGAATACGTCAAGAATGCGACGAAAAACACTTAATTCATTATTACATTAAATCACATTTGTATCTTATAAATTATGAGTATCTTACAAGCATGCGTATAAATGAATTTCAGTACTACAAACAGGGAGACTTTATCGAGGACTTTATTTATTTCTATTATTATGAAAACACTCTAAAGACGATATAGTTGATGAGAACAAAAACGGTTGATTTTTCGAGTCAATTATTTATTCTTTTGACGACTTTATGGTTGCTGATTTACAACCTTTTTCAAATCTAAAAACAAATATTTCTGCTACCAAATTTCCATGGAGTTAACTACATGTTTTGTGATTAGATAACAGTCGAGGCACTGAGATTTGTAGATTAGATTTTCAAAAAGCTGGCAGATATAATCTAAAGGTTTAATATCATACACGCACACACACAGTTATAGGAAGGCTTTTATTAAACGGAGGATATATTTTACATTTCTTTAATTTTCCAGTTACAACATTTCTCTGCTCTTCACACAGTGGACAGCTCCAAATTATATGATTCAGGTTTTGTATGTCAAGGTTACGATATCAATTTATGTTATTAATTATTCCTATTATACATGTTAAAGAAGCTGCCAAGTCGTAATGATCGGATCTACACCTGTTTATATAGTAACAATGTATTTCCTCGGTAGATTTTGTATCAGCAACCATGTCTTTTTTCCTGTCTTTTGCAACAGCTTTTTATTTATATGATTTTTGTACTGTTTATATAATTTTTTTTTAAACGTCATCAAACGTCATCAAAATAATAAAGAATGGACAGAAAATCCAGCATTTTTTTCTCATCAAATGCATTTCTTCCTTTCGAATTTGTAATTTTCAACTCTCTAAATAAATACGAAATTTATAAGCTTATTGGCAGACTATTGGATGAATGAAAATCTTATATGCCAAATTAACTCCTCGAGTGCGGATTAATTTTCTCATTATACGAGCCTAAGATTTGATCCGGCGACAATAATTTCTGGTTTACGAATTTCGGGCACCGGTATAGAGTTTATCAAACGCGGCGCTTTGCGTGTGTGCAAGGATCATTGGAAAAAATGTCCGGTATATCGCGGGCGCGCGTGTAATAAGCGCAACAAACGCTTCATGAGCATCGAAACAATATTCGCTCGCGGCGACGTCAATGAGTGTTTACACCACGTGCCAAACGGATCGAACGTGATACGCGCGTTTACCGTCGCGCTTACCTATACTTATATACCGATTGTATGAAACCGTTTGAGTTGTCTATATTATTGCTCGGAATGTGTCACGGTGCGAACAGGTGAGGCTCACCTTAATACACCTTAATTCTTCGTGCGTTCGAATTTGTATAGGAGATTATTAGTTTTACCACGAAAGATGTAGATTGTACGAGGTTTTACGTCCATACTTTGTTGAAAAGAATGCGTATGATAAAAATGTTGAACCATATATAGAAATCGTTTAGTAACTAATAGGCTTAGCTCTGATCAGACTATTTTGAGAGTTACATGTATGATAAATTCCTCTATTTGCTTTGCTAGTGCTCTATTTGTCTTCTAGTAGTCAAAATTACAGTGGCCGATTTATTCTAACAATGAATCCACAGATCTGATGTGTTTTCGATAACTGTACATGCACGTCAGAAGTCAACGTCATGTTGAAAGTGTCCAACCAGATACCGATATAACATGCAGCAGCAAGTATTTCGTCTGATACCGAGTGCTAGTATCACTGTTTGTTGTGCAATTATTATTATGTAACAGACAAAAGCATACGCATCTTGACTTAGATATTCTTGACTCAGTGGATAATTTGGTATTAAGTATTATAGCATTATAGTTTTCGCATTGGCGATTCCTACGCTTAGTGCCGAAAATAATGAGTGCTTCAGGAGGCCCCAAATATATTTTTTTATTTTTGACATATACATAACTTGAAAAGATTACTTGTGTCTTAATAATATTATTGTAATATTTATAGTTAAAAGTTAAATTTTGAGCTTACAGATTAAATTTATATACAAAAGGAAACATGGAATATATGGGTTTCAGCCTACTTTTGGCCTATATTATTCAATATCTTTTTAACCCTATTATTCAATAGTCGTTAACGCTCAGATTTTTTTACATATTCTTATTCTTTACAGCCTTAAATATGCATTAGTAATTTTCTGAAAGAATCTAGTTTTTTATATAAGATAACATGAAATAATGCATCTTAAAAAGCCTATTACCATAAGAGTCTATATACTAAGCTTTTGAATTTTTCAATTTTTTTCTAGAATAAATCGATAAAATTTTGCAAACATATAGTTACAAATAAAGTTTATTAATATGAATTTTTTGAACGAATTTGTTAGTTATGAAAAGTGCTTGCTTCCTTAAAGATTATTTTTTTTTTTATACCTAGAGGTATTCCTATTATAATGCCATTATGAATGTTCAATACAGCGTCGAAAAATTGGATAAAATAAACTTCTAGATTTATTTCAAATACATATTAAAAGACTAGTTGTACATAATGACAAAATTTAATTTTAAAATGGTAAATATTGTTTTGATAAAGGTTACCAACCCTTGAATTCGACCATCTTTAAGCATCATAATGGGAAACTTGATGATGTAAAAAAATATTTTTTTTATCTGCAATAGGTAGAGAGTGAAAAATTATTAGAACATATTTATTTTTATTTTTCTTACATAATTTTAAAATATATAGATCTTTAAAGTCTTTGTAATTTGCTATATATATATATATATACTTTAACGTGCATAACGTCACAACCCCCTTCGCCTGGTTCATCCATCTGCTATATCTATTTGAGTTTTTGTTTAAATGATATTAAAAAAAAATAAAAAAAATAAGACTTGTTTTTTTTGCATAAGCTTCCAACAGATAAAACCAGAAAAAATGAAAATGTATTATTAATTTAGAACTGAATTAATTTATTTACTATTACAGAAACAGTTTATTTCAAGCCTCGAGAAAGTAGAAAATGCTTTGAATTAATTATCATCATTATATCTGTATCAACTTTCACGAGAATATTTAAAATTTCTCATTAATAACAAAATACACGCATATGCGCATTTTTTACAGTATGTTCAATAAAATCCTTCGTTAACTTGATGAAAATCTTAATAGGCGATTCGCGATATCTCGAACAGCAAAGCAACCTATTCAATTATATTTTCTAGAAAAGAAAACATTCTGATGCTTAAACTGTGAAAAGAACGTTATGACAATAAAGTGTCAATATTTGTGAAATATTAATTTTTGTACAAACATTTATATTATGATAATCAGATTACATCATTCAAACTTGTATAGTATTTATTTTATTGAAATTTCACTGAGACTTATTATACATATTATAGATAACACCTATTATACCCACTATCAAAGCTGCTTAATTCATTATGAACTCGAAAACATTTTTCAAATAGATAATAAAAACAATGTAACTATTAAGTAATTTTAAAATCTAGAAATTATTACACCTAATATGATATTGCGTTATCGGCTCCATATAAAAAAAATCCACGCTATACAGTATAGGTAGGTATTAGTAATATTAGTTTTTGATAATACGAGTGGTCGGGTGCGCGCAAAAGACAGGTCAAAGGCTTTATCATTTTTTTTCCCTCCAACAGACATTCGCTATCTGGAAGTGCTCAAAACTTATGTGTATACGATAGTCTGGCCGAAAGTAAACTTCTGGGAACCCGAGCCTCTGTATGGCAGATATAGAAAGAGGAGAATCTCCAAAGCGAGACAGAACGAGGCGCAGAGAGAAAGAGAAAAACGAACAGCAAGGATGTAACTAAATGGAAAATGGAATACTGCACTATTTTGCATCCAAGAGATTTTGTTAAGAAAACACTTAATAATTATTTAGAATTATTTTTACAAGGTGTGTAACGAGGTAACTTATTACGTGAGAATGTTCAATTGTAAAACACATTAAATTTGGAAAAATGTATGCTGATAAAAAACAACTTTTACCTACTTAATTATATGTTCCAAGACAAACATTATATGAATCGCATAAAGGGTAGTTTTAAAAATATGTGAATTTCGGAGGTACATCTTGTTACCAAATTTTTTAATATAAAGAAAAAAATGTCAGTTTCTCGATCGGTGCCGTTTTTTGTATACCTAATATAGTCCTCGCCGCAGTTGCCGCGGAGAAATGCTGTCGCCAAACAGTGCCGTAATCTGACGTTGCGATGATGGTCAGCCACGAACTGGGCACTGACCATTCACCATTCGGTTTGCGTTTGCGTCTGCGAAGCGTCCCACGTCACTTTCAGAATCATAAAATCCAAACCCGGAGGACAGGATGCCCATTTCGCCGGATCGCATTTAAAAGAAACTAAAAACAAGTTTTAATCACGGCATTCATAATTCATATAACTTACCTATTTATTTTTGAATCCATTATTCAGGGTCATTTCTACTGAATGAATTATGAAAAAACGAAGCACACGAACTAATATCCGATTATCCGAAGTATAGACTCATCGGATTCTACTATAGCACAGTGTACTGATCACGTGTTCGCCGATTTAGGAATTAAGTGGGTATACATATACGAATTGCCACCACCACATTGCCGAGTGCCGTATAGTAGCCGCCGCTGCCGCTGCCGCTGCCGCTGCCGCAACTAGACGAAAATCTCGCGCGAATGTCAGTCGCGTCGTGGACTTACCACCGACAACACGCAGTGTGTTTTTGTTATCGTCGTCTGCTCGTGTGTATAGATATTATTTCGCGCTCCATTATTGCCCTGCTGCTGAGCGGAAAGACGACGAGGGAGTGGAGTAAGCGCCTGTTATGGGACGCGGGTCCGTGTTGTTATATCTTTTCGGTGAGTGAGATATATTCTGAAAAATTCACATATATTCAGTGTTAGTCAATGGCTGGTTCATCGATTTTAAGGTTACACGTGCCCTTGCCCCTTGGTGATTTGGCATTGGAGTCACTCGGGGTGCGCGACGCTGTTGTGAATGTGGCTTAAGTTTTTTGGTTGAATGTGGTCTTTTTTTCATGCCAGTCTGTTTCTGGCCTTTTGCATTTCTACTGTACACACATACGTCCGCACGATTTCCTGGTACACACGAAGAAGGATTTATCATGCGTGAGCCTTGTGTTAATTATTCTAGAGTTTACCATTGTTTGCTTTGTGTACACTCACTTTCAGTGTGTATTGAATTGTATAGTCTAATGGAGTATTTTTGAAGATATTTGGGATTTGGCCAGTCATTATATAAGTTTATCAAGTCAGTAACTCGAGTGAATTAAGGATGATTTGTTTGTTTTGGTACTTTCTGGTGTAATTCATGATTTTTCAGTTATACATTAAGTAAGAGAATGTACAATATGCGTACCTCTTTCTTCTGAAGTATTGTTAACGAACAAATGTGTTGGTATAATTTAAGGATAATAAATTTCTTTTTTATTATTATCATCATAACTTTCTTTCTTTTTGTTTTAACTTCAGACAGTTATATAAGTCTTAACAATTTATGAATACAAATGTATTATAATCTGTATCATTGTTCTAGACTTCTGAAAATACATTTATTCGTCAAATTTGCTTAGCTTGCACAAACATCATGACTTGAATGATGTTCAAAGTGTCCAGGAAATATGTCTGCTCTATTTTCTTTTTGTTTATAATTGTTATTAAAAAAGAAAGTTGTGTATTATTAAATTATTGTAATTTAAATTATGCATTTATATAATAAAACTTTCGAATACACCAAGTAAAAATTTAATGTTTTTTTAACTAATTTTTAATTGCTGATAATGGATTGCAACAAAACATTTAAAAAAGTGAATTAAACCTGAATTCCAAATACTTGTTTATCTTGTAACAAGATACAGTTTAATACATCTAAACTTCTAGCATTAGTTCTTATCTTATTTTTCACAAAGGCTAATTAAATTACGCTCTTAATTGAAATATATTTTTCTTTATTGTTATTTGAAATTTTTCAAATTTGTAAAAAAATGTTATAATCTTGTTTTAACACATCAAAATAGAATTAAAAATTTTTAATAAAATTTAACATTGTTTTTTATGAACAAGTCAGAAAATATTTGTCACAAAATGTCGAAATGGTTTAAAGATATTTCAAAAATGTTTAGAAATTTATGAAGGAAATATTTATTGATTAGTCTATTTATTGATAATGTGTTTAAAAATTAATTAAATAATTGTCATTTGTTATGTATAAAGAGCTGTTAAGAAAAATAAAAATGAATTCTAATTAAATGGTAGATGAGTAAAATAAATATCATTGTCTTCGAACAATGCAAACTTCGAAGTTATGAATTAACAGCAATAGCTTTTTATATAAATATTTATACCAAGCAATAAGAAATAGACAAAAAATAATAAACTTTTCACTGCACTCCAACGTGCAAAGTTCAAACTCATGATCAGATTCTAATAATTACAGCTACTGTAAGAAGCAGTGGCTGAACAATTATCAATGACATTGCTTGGCTTCTGATTCTATAGATAAAATTATAGCCTACTTTAAGTACAATTTTCTATCTATTATTGGAAAGTATGCTGTTAAGTATTTCATTGTGTAAATAGATAGTATCAATGTGGTTCAGCATTGTTCAATATGTTAAGTAGTTTTCCAAGAATTATCGCTATATTCGATGTTATTTTCTATCACATAATAACAAGTTTTGTAGAGTTCGTATCATTAAAAATTGAATTTAATGAAAAAAATTTATATCTTAAAAAACATTGTAATTAGCAACTGTTAATGCTTATCACAGGTATAAAGCTTGATTTGAATACACAGACATCACAGGGGGTCTTAACGCTATAACCACTGACACCTTTTCCTGATTCAATTCGTTTGATAAGTTATCTGTAGAAAAGTAATAATATGAAAAGTAATAATTTATCTTTATTTATTTCACACTTAAGAACTAAGAGTAGTCACTTTATTGAAAATAGAAAAATAATGCAGTGCTTTTGATAATAGCTTGTACTTTTGATAAATTTTTTAAGTTTTACTACTTTTACTAATTTATATTTCAAAATACGTTATTAATATATAATTCAAATAGAGTTAAAATTATTCATAATTATAATTAGATAAGGTTTATTAAGGATTTTCAAAATTGTATATATATTTCATTTTATTATTTTTTTCATTCAGTACCAACTTTATTCTACTAAAATTAAAAAACTGTTATTACATAGCTTAATTTTTTTGCAAGTTCATTTAGTTATACTCTTGAATCATTCTAATTAATTAAAAAAAAATTTTGGTTTTATTTTTTATCTTTATATTTTACATTTAATTTATCATTAATTCTAGCTACAAAAATACTTAAGTACATTGAACTTTCTAGTTCTTTCTATGATCAAAGCAACTTTCAGTGGTCAACACTCAAATAAGATAAGATAAAAGTAATGTATGTTTCTTGATTTTATGACAACTAGGTCACCCTTCATACTGTATGATTTGAGTAATCTTTAACATGGATAATCTGATCTTTAAAGAATTCAAATTTCCATGTAATCTTATGATTGCATTATTGCTACCTATGAATCAAAATACTTAAAGCATAATTGAGATATAACAATGGCAAATAAATTTTCTAGGTAAATAGTGTCTAAAAATTTTCTTAGAACAAAACACTTCATTGCTAAATAGGAGATAGAGAAAATACTCAAAAAAAGTAAAAGAATTATCTATTCTGCTGGTTATTTTTCATAGTTTTATAATCCTCTATTATGATTTGAAATTTGTAAGTGTATTGTAAAGCAATAGAAACATTAAGATATAATTTAGACAACTCCAAACAAATTGAATATTTTCACTATTTTCAGTTCAATAATAATTTATAAATTTATATACTTGATTCTGTTATTCAAAATCTAATTATTTATTATTATTTGTCTTGTATAATGATCTATATTTATACTCCATCAAATGAAAATATTATTCGTATTAAAAGATATTCATTTTATATTGATTAAGTTATTTTTCATTACTCATTTAAATTTTTAATTAAATATATGCACATAAATATGAATTTAAAACTTGTGTTGATGTAATGCACTAAGAAAAATCGTGATATATTTATTTTTTATTTTATAATACACTTTAAATTTTCTTAGAATTAATCTATTATTATAAATAGAAATAATAAAAGAGTTTTAAACTGAATATGTATAAAACCATCAAGTTGAAAAAATAATTTCATTGTGTAGTATGTATATTTACAGTAATAATTTTACTTTTCTTTATTATAATTATTATCATTCATTTATACTATGGTAATACATTGAAATGCTCTTATTTTGTTTCTAGATAAATAGTGGCTAAGTACCATCATGGACGGCAAAGTACATGCACAGAGGCCAAAGAATCCTAGAGAAGGAGCCAATCCACTGAGCGCATTAACTTTTGGGTAAGTAGAAAATCATGAAATAAAATTTAAACTGGTTAGCAGCTTGGTTACTGCTGATTGACAATAAATTGATTATTTCTTCATAAAAGTTTCCAAATATTGTTTTTCACAAATCCTTAGATTTTTCTTTATTCTGATGCACTTTGTTATCAATCTGAATTTGCAATACTGGTGCGTAAAAACAATTCGAAGGCACCTATACTGGCCAAGAAGCAAGCAGTTTGAAATTATCTTATCCGTACAAGGCTCTTTCCAGATTGTACTATATGACATGCAGTTTAAATTCCATTTTATGCATCATTTAATTGGAAATGAAATGTTTCTTATTTATATATAATACAAAACTTATTTATATATAATATAAAACACTTTAAAGCAATCAATTTACATAAAACTTTAATTTAATGTTTCCCATTTTCATGTTATAGTATAAGTAATATAATGTAGTGATTAATTAAATTTTAACTTTTTTAATTATTCAAAACAATATTCATAAGATTATTATGAAAAATCAACTTTAACTTATAGATTATGAAATTCGGAATAAAATATTCAATAGGTAATGCTTAAAAAATAATTTTAAGATATTCAAGTTTAACTTTGTAATGACTGCTAAGAATATTAAACATAATATAAAATATTATAATATTGTCAATATTGTATATTAATCTTTTTAAAAAGAAAAAATTTCAAATAATTCTCCCGACAATTGCTTATTAAAGAAACAATATCAATATTGAAAATTTATGAGTTTGAAATTTGCATCGTTGGAGGGCAATGAAAAAATTACTTTTTTATATTTATTGCTTATTTAATTTAAATTAAAATCTAATTTTTCTTAACTTTACTAATTTTAATTTATCTTTTAAATTGCATTCAATTCACAATATTTCAACCGAATGTAATAAGAAATAAACCCAGTAAGAAATTTTGTTGTTGTGCTCCAACGATGCAAACTTCAAACCCATGAAAATTTTGGCTTAGATATATATTCTATTGTTATATAGTGATTTACTCATACATTTTTTTTATTAAATATTGCCTTACTAAAGTTTAAATTTCTTTTTTCAGTTATATCCTTCGTCTTTTCTGGGTAGGTTATCGAAGGGATCTCGATATACAAGATTTATACGAACCACTGAAGGAGCATACAAGTAATCGACTTGGTGAAAAGATAGCAAGACTATGGGAGGAAGAGTGCCAACGTGTAAATAAGAAACAACTGCCCAAGCGAAAAGGCAGTGAACGTGGCAAAGATGGTGATGATCCTCCTAAACACGAACCAAGTCTGCTTCGAGTTCTCTTAAGATGTTTTGGTGCCAAACTAATGCTTTATGGAATTTTACTGGCTATTATGGAGATTTTGCTCAGGTAATGAAAAATACATTTTCTATTCATAAATCAAATTGTATAACTATACTGAAAAAAGGATATATGTACAGAATGCATAGATATTGGGTAGCATTATTGTGGTAATCGAAATATTATACAAAAAGAATAATTTTGTTTATATGAATATTATATAATTAAAACTCAAATCATGATGTTTTGCTAATATTTATAATTTTTTTTACATTAACTTTTATTTTCATAAGTTGGTAAGTATCTATATTTTATAAATGTTAAATTTACAGTGAATAATTAATTATAAAAATAACTTTGATTAGACTTTATACAAATAAGCAAACATCATTATAACATAAAATAAAAATTATATTTCTCCTTGCAATTTTATTTGAAGGACTGTGTATAATACTAGATTAACAATGTTGAATATTATATTAAGGTCCAATAATTTATAAAGTTATACATAAAAAGCAATAATAAATTTGAAGTATACGTTTAAATTATCGATTAAATTATCGATATTATCGATCTAAACCAAACCAATATAAGTAAAAATTTAATCCAAAAATTAATGTTTTTATTAAAGCAGTATTCAAAGGATATTGCCTATGTACATCATCCTTCACAAATCACTATAATCCGAATCCCTTATACACGCAATCGTTTCTCAAATATACGTAAATGCGCGGAGCGAAGCCAAAAAAAAAGAAATAAAAATCTAAAGAAAGCAAAAATTCCCCCTTCTGAATATACCTCTAGATTGCTGCAACCGATATTCCTATCTCTGCTCATCAGTTACTTCAGAGTGAAACACTCTTACGTGTCGATAGATACAAGAGGACAGTTTAACCCGCTCAACGATTCGCAACTCGACAACGCCGATGCCGACGACCAAGAGCCCAGGTCGTTAAATGCTAAACGAGTTCCCCCACTTTTTGCTCCCTTTAGTTTTGTTCACGCTGAGAAAGTACTTAATCTTTTAGAAAATCCAGTTTTACACTAATGACTTGAACCTCGTCACTTTTCTTAATATAGCCTTATTTCAGAAGCCAAAAAAATTAGCAATGCCATCTTTTATTTTTATTTTTAGATTTGTAGCAATATATTTTATGGATATAAAATGTGCATGGGTATAATATAGCGTATTCGAAGCGATTTGCTTAATCGAAACATAGATAAAAACATCCTAGTAGAAATGTTGATGGATTTACAACCAATTGTTGGTCGCTTTTGGTTGCAGCTTGTTAATATCTGCCATTCACAGTGGAATCTTACTTGCCATTGACATTTTATAGGTGGAAACTGAATAAACAAGGTCATTCTAACATTTTATGTAATATACTATATCAAAAGATTTTATATAAAAAAGAATTAAATTTAATTTTTCAAAAGTTTAAAAGTATTTTTATTAGTATATATCGATGTAGTGTAAGTCAAACAACATTTCGATGCCGATCGCGCGAACGCATGCAATTGGAAAATACACGTGGAAAATATATGAGAACCTTGATATGAGAACTTGATGAAGTTGCTGTAGTAATTGCCAATTGGTATTCCTCTGCACGTAAATAATTGCATTTGGACACATAGGTAGAAATAAGAATTTCTTAATCGATATCCTCTTTAACTGGTAGCATTAAATATTAAAAACTAAGATTTTTTTATTCTGCATATGCAATTTCGAAGTAATAATTGTAATGAAACATTAAAAAAGGTCCTTGACAGATTATCCTAAAATTTACAATCACGTATTTGTATGAGATTCGCAACTATTTCATCTAAACAAACAGCCTTTGTTCTTTAATGTTATAATGGTACACACGTGCGCGAAATGCGTAAGCATATGTGTACGCAAGCGATAAGTTTACTTTGTATTATAGCTGCCATATTTTTAGCCAGTCCTTCAAAACTTTATTAAAAGAAAAAAATGGTTTAAGAATAAGTTTAGAGTTACTTTTATAGTTAACTGAACACCTCAGTTTTCTACCAGGATACCAATATTTATATTTCTATATTAATAAATAGTTTTAAAAATTAATTTTCGTTATAGACTTAAAAGTAGATTATTACACTTTTACTTGAAATTCAACGTACGTTGCAGAG
Organism: Megastigmus stigmatizans; assembly: GCA_900490015.1. NCBI lineage: Eukaryota > Metazoa > Arthropoda > Insecta > Hymenoptera > Megastigmidae > Megastigmus > Megastigmus stigmatizans. The sequence continues at coordinate 8,221 of UELV01136008.1, read as the reverse complement.
TTTATTCTGTGAAAATACTGCTTGAACTATTAAAATATCGAATTACTTAGGATAAAGTATAAGGAAACGAGCCGTCAAGTCATAAAATCAATTCAAAAAGATCAATTGATTTTCTGAACGAATAAATGTGACAATTTTTTATCTTTGGTGATTTTCTCAATTTCGGAACTAAATATTATACTTATATCAGCACATTTTATTTAAAAAAAAAAAAAAAAAAAAAAAAAAAACTGAATTCATCTTAAGTGATTACCGATAACTATAATCTGCACTGCTACATAACCTTCTTAATTGGGTACTTTGAGGCGAGGCAAAAAAAAATTATCAGTGATACACTTCGACAATTGATTCGCACGTATTGCGTTTCATTGCGATTTGAGTGATTTATGTAATGAACGAAAATGCCATAGTCATTTCTGTCGCTTTTATCTCGACTATACTGAGTTTGAATATGATCGCTACATCACAATGTGTCGTGTGTCACGCCAATTTTAATGTATACTATTTTACGCGGATAAATAGAGAATAAAGTACCCAATTAATTCTATTCGATGAAATTCTTTGTATTGTAAGGAAAGTGTGGCTTAGCTTAGATTTTAATATGTTGTTCTGAAAAATTTTTATGTGTTTTTGTGGTTTGTGATTACTAATATCGTATACACAAAGTCGCATACATTTAAAATGTCAAAAATATTCAGAGTGAATATTTCGAAAGCATTTATAAATTTATTCGCACCATAATATTCATGAGACACCAAACAAAAAGTTACTAAAACATGGTTTTGCAACTTTACCTCGCGTACCCTCATAAAACATAAAGTTATAATGCAGTCTACTTTCTATAAACTGATTTAAAATAAATAAACTTGTAATATATGAGATTCCATTTATATAACTCTGAATACGATGAGATTACTATTTTCAAGTCTAGTATAAAATGAATAATAAGATATCAACTCTCGTTACGCTTATTGATCAAACATATTGCTGTGATAAACTAGTACAATATACAGTTAAATATGCTTGCCACCAATGCCATATATCTGATATTCCGAATTGGTTTTATTATTAAACTTTTTAATATTACTTTTAAAAATATTAATACCTAGTAATATTTTTCACTATTGTCACCTTTAAAAGATTCTGTCAAATTAAAATTTGAGTTTTTATATAAATAGGTAAGTATTAGCACTGTGCAGTTTTAGAGATGAAATAGAAAGCGATTAATAGTAAATTATGCACCAAGGGAATAAAGTGGACTTTGGGTACCCGCGCGTAAGTTGGCAACCACGCAAGTACCCATAGCCTAATTTATTCCCGAGTGCAATATACAATTTTTTAACATGCCCAGCATAAAATTCGTACTCATTCACCGCCGAAAAGAGAAAAAAGTGCTACATACGTACTCCTTAACCTTACTGTAGTATCCGCCGCCGCGCGCGTTTGTTCCCGAGCGGAAAGGCCTCCACACGAAAAAAGGAACAGAGAATAGATATAAGGAATAAGAAGGAACAACAGACGTGATGTGTGTCAATGTGTATCGTTGTGTATATTTTGTTCCTTAAATTTGTTCCTTTTCATCATATATATAGATATAGTAACCAATGCTAAACTTGTGTGTTGTGCAAGTTGTGTTCTGTTCCTTTTTTCGTGTGTAGAGCCTAAGGCGAGGACTTATGAGCGTCGAGTTGGGTTGGGAGACTAGAGTGAAGTTAGGGCATATAAGTATGTAGCACTTTATTCCCGGTTCGGCGGTGAATAAGTACGCAGTTTATGCTGGGGTGTATTAAAAATATATTTTTATTACTGAAACTACTAATGAAACCCACCCAGTATTCAAACGTCAAGCTCATATTACTTAAATGAAATAGAAATCATAATCGAATCGTTAATGCGTCAAATATATAGATTATCTACGTACACGGGACGAAAATTCTTCGATGATGCTCTTGATCTTGTGCAAAAGTAAATAAAATAATTGTTTTATTTATCAGATATTAGGTATAATATGAATTTTTTTTCAAAATAAGTAGAATTTATGGATCGTCATAGAACGCAAGAAATTTATATTCATAACTACTACTATAAGGTGCACTGTGTAAAATATATACAGTTGCTTAATACCTTACATATAGAGTAAAAGGAGAAGAATATCCCAGTCAAATGAAGGATTATACGAAAATTAAACAAGATTAATTTTAAAGTTAAATTATATATAATAATTGTATATAACTTAGAAATGAAATATGCATTTCGCCCCGGGTAACTTGCTGGGCTCATCAGTAAGATGACAAGTACCCTATCTTACTTGGGACTACCCCTACTAGATGGAAGCCGATTTTTCGGCTCCACTAATAAATTCATCATTTTACACTATATAGAGAGCAAAAAACCAACATATCATTTGCGTCTAAGATAAGGTACTTGTCATCTTACTGATGAGCCCAACAAGTACCCCGGGGCGAAACGCATATTTCATTTCTAAGTTATATAAAATTATTATATTTAATTTAACTTTAAAATTAATCTTGTTTAATTTTCGTATGATCCTTCATTTTACTAGGATATTCTTCTCCTATTACTCTATATGTAAGGTATTAAGCAACTGTATATATTTTACACAATGCACCTTATAATAGTAGTTATGAGTATAAATTTCTTGCGTTCTATGACGATCAATAAATTCTACTTATTTTGAAAAAAAAATTTAGGAACGATAGAGTCATTTGCATATTATAATATGAATTTTATCTATGTGTATATTGAACGAATTGCATAATATATGCTAAAGTTATTGGTGAGAAGGAAATCTTTAAAATTAAAAATTTCTTACTGTACTTGAATTGCCCTGATTATGCAAATAATTATTGATTATTTATTGAAAAAAAAAAATAAAAAAATAGATAATTTATCAAGCAATCATTGAATGAATCGTTAGGGATTTTTATAAAACTTTAGTGCGCGAAAATTTACAAAAACTCAGTCATTTTTTATATGCATGTATGCATGTTTGTTGTCCCGCGATTTTGATATACTTAAACCTAAAACTCTCATATAATATTTTTTCAAATACATTAGATATTAGATTAGATATATTCTAGTTAACAGCAATTGCATGAAATATACATATACACTAATTGAGTAAAGTATCTCAAATTGCATTTTTGAGTCACTAAGAAAATTATGCGTTATTTAAAATTAACAGAAACTATTATTGTACTGATATAATTGATTTATTATTAATATACATTTACAACAACTTGAATTACCTACAAACAAATTTTTGTCAGACAAAATAATTATTTTCATAAAAGAATGCTTCTGTAAGATCTAAGTGTAAAAGTTTTGTATTCCGTTTGAAGGATACCTCATAAATGTCAAAATGAACACGTGAGCTAATCGGTGTTATGTAACTGTACAATATAAAAAGTCATTAACGTTTTACTATTGTTCTAGTGCTTTAAAATACATCTGAAATAGCAGTATTTATGACAGCTAGAATAATAATAATATCGTAAGTTAAGAGATGCAACACAGTAAATTCGGAAAATTGTAACAGTAAAAATATATTTATTATCCTCTTTTTAACAAATTTTGCTTTTCTCCCATTCGTTGCGTAGAAGAATAGCGCTCGTAGAATTCCATATAAATTTAGCCAAATATCTTTTATGTAATACATCTGAATATTACATGTAACATTTATGAAAAATATACGATATTTCCGTTGCTCCCACTTTCCAAATGAAAAAAAGTGACCACAAATGAGATGGGAATAAAGCATTATAATATGTAACTCATGAGAAAAGTCGATGAGTTCGCTTCGCTCGCTCGGTCAGTGAACCCACCTGCGAGAATCCAGAGCGACTTTTCTTCCTTGTTATATAATGTACTATTATATATACATACATAGCTTGTAGACATAGCTTAGATATAAATATTTATTATCTAAAATTTGTAATTTATATACCCTTAAAATGGTTTCTTTAGAAAATCATAAACTAAGATATTCCGATAATTTATCATTTTTAAGATTACACGATTTGAAAATCCTTATATTGCAGTAAGTAGTTAAATGCAGATGCAATTTAACATTTTTTAGGTTGAGTGTTCATCTACGTTTCCGTCAAAAGAGATTTCATTTTTATGTTCTATTGTGTTCTTGCTGTTCGTATTGAAAATTTTAATTATATTTTAAATATACGCAACACATCTAACTCATATAGCAACATAATATATAGTTGCATATTATTATTGCAATTCTATTCATGCATTTAGACTTGGGTAAATTATCTTTTGATAGCATAAATTTCACATATTTATATTAAACAAAAACATTGTACCCTATCCGGCACTAGTTTTCTCAGAAAAAAAAACCTTTTCCTTTTTACTTTTTTTAGTGCAATATCTAAAGATCGTACAACGATATATTGCGTTTAAGAAGCAGAACTCGATGTTACGAAATGTGCTGGAAAGGACTTAACATCAACCTTTGTCGTTACATTAATGTAACTTTACATCAAGCAATAATTGGCATTTATTAATTCAGCCAAGTATACATAAATTTTTTGCTTTTCATCGTTCAATCATCCATAGGATAGCATAGTTCAAAGCGTGGAAATATCGTGTGTTATTATTAACTATCAAGAATTAAACAATTCTCTCCCAAATTCCACAACAAAGAATAACAAATAGTGTATTGCATCCCTTACAGAGTCTCCCAGCCACTACTTCTAGCTGAACTTCTCAAGTACTTCAGCAGCCGCGAGGGCAACACGATGCCCGTGGAAAAAGCCTACCTCTACGCCGCCGGAGTGGTCCTCTGCTCGGCCCTTAACGTCCTGGTCATTCATCCCTACATGATGGCCATCCTCCACATGGGCATGAAGATGCGCGTCGCCTGCTGCACGCTTATTTACCGGAAATCCTTGAAACTGTCTCGCACAGCTCTCGGAGAGACGACTATCGGTCAGGCGGTGAATCTTCTGTCCAACGACGTCAACCGCTTTGACGTAGCGACGATATTCCTCCATTACTTGTGGATCGGTCCACTGGAGACTATAATCGTCATGTACGTCATGTTCAACATGGTGCAGGAGTCGGCGATCATCGGCGTTGCCACGCTGCTGATGTTCATCCCCTTGCAAGGATTCCTGGGGAAGAAGTCGTCGTCGCTTAGGCTGAAAACCGCCATCAGGACGGACGAGAGAGTGAGAGCGACCAACGAGATCATATCCGGGATCCAGGCTATCAAGATGTACACATGGGAGAAGCCCTTCAGTGCTTTGATCGCCAAAGCGAGGTTCAACGAGATCAAAGTCATCAGAGGCATGTCGTACATCAGGGGTGCCATCATGTCCTTCATCGTCTTCTCCACGAGACTCTCCTTGTTCATCACCATATTGGCCTTTGTATTGTTCGGCAAACAAATCAATGCCGAGATTGTGTTCATGCTGATAGCTTACTACAATATACTGCGTACGAACATGACCGTCTTTTTCCCGCAAGGTGAGTTTTGTCCGTCCCATTGTGACTTTTTTTATTTACTTTTTAAGATATTTCATTGCTTTCGGTTTCTCGAGGCTCATCGATCTATCGCACACGTGTTTCTGTACAATAGGATATTGACATTACTTATCTCGCGCAATGCAGCTTTTCAATGAGATCGCTGCATAACTTCTGCCTATATAAAATATGTGCTACTTCTGTAAATTTGATCGATGTACTGAGAAGTATAAGGTTATCACTACTTATTTTTAATATATTTCAAAGATATTAGATTTTTTCCATTTTATGTGCAAAAATGCATTAATTAAGGGAGTTCTCTATCGATAAATGAATTAACAATTAAATTTTAACGGTACATTAATAGATATCAATAAAAAATGACTCAGTTAAATTTTTGTGGGTTGAATTTGTAGAAAAATAAAAAATATAATTTCATCTATCGTATTATATACATATATATAGAATCACCGAGTGTTAGCAACGTTTTTAATGTTATGTATTTTTACAAAGTTTTTTCACATCATTATACTGACATAAATACAACATGAAATGCAAAGCTGCTTCTCATTGAGGAAATCATAATGATTCTTCTAACTAATCTTGATCTCAATGAAGTAATAACCCAAATGTTTTCTTTTTCAAAGATAAAACACAATGTACTAAATTTCGAGAAGAAATATTCATGATAATATTTGCAGAATCCAAATTTATGAGACAGTGAGACACAAAATAGTTTGAGAATAATATTTATAAGAATAAATTTGTAGAGAACAATTTTTTTAAATCAAATTACAAGAGATTAAATTTATTTCGACTTGGCACTAACTGCAGTAACCTGATCAGGAAAATATTTCTTCTCGGATTTGAAAATATCGTGCTTTTTATTATTTCAGTTTTACTTATGATCTTTTATAACTTTTTTGTTCGGATGATTCTGACTCACGTGGGTTCTGCGCAAGGCATCTCACTCAAAACCCGATCTGCACTTAAGTAAATTATTTTCTACAAGTGAATTACTCAAAATCTTTTATTATACTAATTTGAAATCTGACTATTTTACTTTTATATTATATTTATTTTCTATTAAATTTTTTATCATACTTAATTTGAGAACTTTGAATAGGGTGACTGGGTATTGCTGCGGATGCCCCAAATGCTGTGATCATTCAAAAATATGTTAATCTGCAGTAATAGATGCCGCGCTCTACGCATGCATGCACCAAATATACTGTATATTTTCCTATGCTTTAACGTGGCGCAGTAATTGAGACGCTGTAATAGAAACGAGTCAGCACTTTCCTGGATACAACTGTATTCTAATTAGTAATAAGTATAAGCTTCGTTTGCAAAAAGATATGTCATAATTATTCGTTTACGTACAACAAATTTATTCAAGTCTGAAATTAACCTCTACTTCTAATCCGCAGTAATTGCACATTTACCCTAAATTGTAAAAATTTTATAAAGAAGCATGAATTTTTTAAATAATATATTAATAAAGAAAAAACATTCACATCGTGCGTGCGTCGATGTGTGTGTGTATGTGTGTGTGTGTGTGTGTTTAAGTGCTTGAGGGTATGTGGGTGTTACAATGCGAGCGTAGAGAGTATTATATTATTTGATTTTGAAATATACATTCTAGTTATAAGTATTTATATTCATATTTATATGTTTGTTCATGTTTTTCATGGAATTTTTTAAGCTATTATAGATATTATCTTAACTTTAAACTCTTATCAAAATCTAGACGAGAATCATAAATACAAGTTGTAATATAATTTCAATTGACTCATTAACAACGATTTATACTACTACTTATTAAGCTTGAAAAACATTCAATTCTCTTTCTTATCAAAATTGAAAATTTTCTATAATGATTGGGAAAAAAACGACGTTGAGATAAAGTAAATGTAGAAGTTATCTTTCCTTGTCGGCTATTTTAAAAGTGTGAAAGACTCAAATAATCATCAAAGAACAAAAAAATATTTTAACAGCAATTTTTTCTTAACCTATAGCTACTGACCAGGTCTTATCAAATATATCAGGAATATCTGACACCATAGGACTTTCATAATGTTATAATTCAACTATAATTTGAATATTTTAAATATAATCCTTACGTAAATTTGTAAAATTACATAAAAAAATCTCAGGTCAATTTTTCATTATATTACAAAATGCTTTTACAGAGAAAAATTAAATTTCGTGTCACAACAGAATCACGTCGCTTAAAACGTGACTTTTTTATTATGCCATAAACATTCGTAATGGTAATATATCAAGTATTTTCAATAAATTTCGATATTTTTTATAAACACAAATGTACTGCCGTGATCTCGACTTATATTAAGGGGACGTCGGAGTCACTAAAAATTTAAATTTCCCGCCCTTACTACATCGAAATACCCACAAGGTTTTTCAAACTTTTCTCTTTAACAAATTAACCAATTGACTTGAAATTTTAGAAGATGATAGAATGATCATAATTGAAGCGCGCTCAGCCCTGAAATTACCAATAAATTGTGTAAATATAATATTTTTAATTTGAAATATAATTGCAAAGTCAGAATCATGCCATCTCTTGGATTGAATTGAAATCAGTAAAAATTTGGTATTTTCTTCTCTAGCTTCTATATTATTTTAGTTTTCGGAAATTTCTGGGCTGAGCGCGTTCTATTTATGATCATTCTATCATCTCTAAAAGTTTCAAGTGAAT
>UELV01136007.1:0-53341 GCA_900490015.1 Megastigmus stigmatizans | reverse complement strand
ATATATATATATATATATATATATACAAAGGGTCCGAGAAAGCTCTCGCTTCAAAGTGCGCCCGTATAGTCAATGTGGCAACAATCCCACTTTTCTTCGCAGTACAGTACTCGGAAATAATGGAGACAAAGCATCTCCGCCTCTCTCTCTCTCTCTCTCTCTCTCTCTCTCTCTCTCTACCGTTTCACACAGTGTATCTCCAACTGGACACACTTTATATATATATATATATATATACTACCTACCGACCGATGCTTCTTCGCTTCACCTTTGCACTTGCCACATCAAAGGGCCAGAGAGAAAGACTAGACGGCAGCAGCGACTTTACGTGCCAACGCGTCGCTTTTACTACTACCCCGAGGCTTTTAACTGCAGCCTGGGTACCGAGAACACCGCCCGAGTACATACGTTATTTCGCTATATTCTCATTGCCTCGAAATCGAGTCTGGATTTGAGATTCGAAGGAAATATTTTCCCGAGAGCCGAAATGAAGCGTATCATATGTGTGCATGCAGAGAAAGAGAGAGAGAGAGAAGAGACGGAAGAAGGGCTGCAGTCGACACCTAGACACGTGCGCACCATGCGTCCCTAGTTAAGCACGCGCGGACGAGAAGTCTCTCTTATACATACTTACCGTATATACCACAGCGCCAAGGCGTCTACGATTCATTCGGTGCGTGACGCGCCGGTCGCTCTCCACCTCCTCGCTCCTCTCGTTCTCGCTTTTTAACGTGTGCGACAGCAAGCAGCGGTGCGCCAGCTCTTATTATATAGGAGGTGGGCGTTGTTCGGGCCTTTAACTACGAGAAATTGGCCTTTTCGCCACTAGCAACTCTCGAGCAGCGTCGCGCCCACACCTCCCTCCCCATCACTTCTTTTATCTTCTTTTCTCTATTAATCCCTTCCGGCTGGTTGTTGCACCGCTGCAGCTCATGCAGTTATGACCGATTCTTGGAAACGCGCTTGCGAGCCCGAGTTTATGTATATACGCACTCCCGAATTATTCACGCGAACACCGCGTAGTTGTTTTACGAGCGTTCGGGGGAAGCGAGATGACGTTTCTCAAAAAAAATGATACTTATAGGTACACGCAGCGGAAGCGAATTATAAATCATTGATAAAGCATTAAGAGTCTTTGGCGAGATCGATGATGCAAGATACCATCGATCAAAATTAAAAGCTGCCGCAGCGAGCAGGATTTCCGAGTTTTTCCGGCTTGGCGAGTGTAAAAAAAGGGCGGTGCATTAACGAGTCGAAGGAAAGAAAAAAAGAAAGGAGAGCGTGACACTCGAGTAGGAGGAGGGCAAGAAAAAAAAAAGGGAAAAAGTCATAACGCATGAATCGAAGCGTAGCGCGCGGCGCCAAGAAATCGAGAAGCCTCCAGCTCTCGGTTGCGCCTGTGTCGTCAGCTTTAAACTTGAGGCGACACTTCCTCTCGCGGGCGTGGTTTTGTTTCTCTGCGGCTTCTTCTTTCTTGCCTTCTCGCTTGACTCTTCTTCTTCTTTTTCTTCCGTGGGCCGCGCTAAAACAAGATTTATTGCCTATTTAGATCGGCGGCACGCACGAGAGAAGAGCGACGAATTACCCAGCAGCAGCCGAAAGCCGCAGCAGCACAGCCGCAGATCGATGTCGCGCCCATATAGTTTCGAGTGTATTTCACGAAAAACCGACCGACCAGAGGAGGACTCTCGGTGGTGTGAATTGTGGCTACGCTGAAATTTGGGGGGGGGGAAACGTGTGTGTGTGTACGCGGCCGATAAGCTATAAATCTAACCATCGGACACTGTTTTCTAAGAGCGCTCGTGTTAAAAAATTAGTGTGACGGCAGACTCGCGATATTCTAGCGTGCGAGTCTGATTTGAGTTTGGAAAAGGTTTGATAGTGTAAAACTTGCGACAATATTGGAAAGACTCGAGACAGACTTTACCCGAACTTGGCACGACTCGTGCATAAATATTCATGAAGAAACAATGATTTGTTTTTTATTTTATATCCGTCACGCATGGTAACAATGCCGCGCATAGAATCGTAAAAAGAAAGTAATAAAAAAGAGGTAAGAAATACTGAAACACGTGTTTTCGCCTGCGTCTATATCACTTCCCGTCGTTAAAACAACTTCGGACCGATGTTAACCAGATTTAATTTCGCTATTATGTCTGTTTCGTGCGTTTCGTGACAAAAAACGTGCGTCATCAAACGAGTTTTCTGCATCTCACACTATGTAACATTTCGGTAATTTATATCATTTCATCTTAAAAGGATCAACTAAAACTTTCCTACCATATATATATATATATATATCTTTTAGCATTTTTTTCAGCAAATTTTATCAATCATAAAGCACATCAAAATCATATCACGTGCAAACTCATACTTACATTTTCAAACATACGCAATGACGATCCGAAAAAAATGCATCCCATTACGCATTTTCGACCCTCGCAAGCATTCGAAAGGCCAATCTTTATTGCGCGTCAAAATTTGTCAAGTCCTGAGCCTCTTGCTCGCATCATGAAGCGCGTCTGGATCGATAGCACAATTAGCGATGCCCACCAGCTCGCCGAACAAAAAAAGCCGCGGGCCCCGAGAAGCTCCGCTGCACCAGTCCCGAAAAAAAAAAAAAAAAAACAGGCGTAATCAGCGATTAAAGTCGCGAGAGCGATAACCACGCGCGCGTATGGCAGACCTGCAGCCATATATACTTCGAGGAAGGGTCCGCCAGCAGCAGTAGCTCGACGTTCCGAGAGAACTCGTCAGATCCTTCCGCGAACGTCGAAACATTAAGATTCCTCGGGCGAAAGATATTCGGCATCTCTCCTAATGGAGGAGTAGGGCTTTCCACTGCAGTCACAGCAGCAGCGCGTTGAGGCTATATCCGCAGGCGCCCGTAGAGGCGTAAAAAAAGGACGACATCTTTTAACAAACCAGACTCATTAGGCGAGCCTTACTGCTCGCTTTTTACGAGGGGGTCCCCCCGACATTTGTAAGCAATACAGACTTCCAAAAACAAACTTGTGTCTCTAGCACCGTTCTCTCTCTCTCTCTCTCTCTCTCTCTCTCTCTCCCCTCTCTCTCTCTCTCTTTTTTTTCGTAAGCTGCAACAGCCGCGTGTGTGCACTTGCGTGCTCCGTTTCGCCTCGAGTGCATGCGGCGCACACCAACTGCAGGGCCTGTCCCGTAGTATATAGGTTATATTACAGTATTAGGAACCACTAAATTTTGGGTGATTGCGTTTGATTGTTGCTGTAGGGATGAATCAATTATTGCAGTAAATGTCGAAAGGTATACATATACATATATATATATATATACACGACTGTAAAATGATGATTTATCTCTGGCGTTCGAACGCCGACAATAAATATTCATTTTGCAAAAGCATCTGCTGCGACTGCAGCGATACAAAAAAAAAAAGGTTATTATACCAAAAGTAAATCGATGCTCTGTCAACGTAAAATCGTATTTACTCGAGTAAGTGAAAAAGATCACGTGACACCGCAAACCACTGCGTTTGCGATAACAAGATATTTCAATCGGTACACACGAGAGAAAGTTTCTCACTCAAAACTCATCGCACGAGCGGTGCAGCTGTGTTAACAGGATATATACGCGAATCTCTATAGTCAACTATTTAATTTTCGCAAAGACATCGAGTGGCTCGTGTATATAAGGTCGTCGTCGTCTCGGTCGTCGTCGTCGTCGTAGTCGCGAGCAAGAGCGAGAGCCTACCAATTAAGAGGTATGCGGGGGCTAAAGGCTCTCGGTCTCGCTCAGGCATCCCGTGTCCCCCCGAATTTTTGTCTTCCCCGCTGCAGCAGCAGCAACAACTCACCGAGTTCGTTTTGTCGCGCGTCTATTAGTGGAGCCGCGCTGTCGCTTCTTCCGCCCTCCTCCCCTTGGACTGCAATGAATTGATATGCAGTCGTACGACGCGGTTGGTCTTCCCGTTTCCATTACAGCCTCTCTCTCTTTCTCTCTCTCTCTCTCGCCGCAGCTCTTCCGTTCAGCTGCGAATGAGAGCTGATTGTCGCGCTCAAGCAAGTATATAAGCCAGCATCAATTAAACGCATCGCGGGGCCCCGACTCGGTTTCTGCAGACAAACCGACACTGACAGTTTGTTGAGGATGTATACGAGGGAGGAGAGAGAGAGACTATTTTGACTGGGGAGATTAAGCTGAGTTGACAAACTCTTTTCGCGAGAGTGTACTAATGTGCAGCTTCAGGATTTATTTCTTTTTTTTTTGTTTATCTCGATGGGTTGTGTAAGTTTAAAATTGTTGGGGTCTGAAATTAATTTGAGGTAGACTATTATTTGATATAATTCATTTATGGTGTTTGTAGAAAGGGTGTGTTTTCGTGAAAAAATGTATATAGTTAAGGTTTACAATTATATACCGTCGTTATTATTGCAGCATTTTACTGCAGGATTGGAATGTAGAAATTTCAAGTTTTTAATGAAAAAAAAATACCAATAACACTCGTGTATTTTGCACTTATGTCTAAGTAACATTCTAACATTTCACAACTCCACCTGATTCACTAAGAATTATTAAAAAAAAAAATTGGAAATATCCTGTTAATTTTTCGTAATATTCCGTCTATCACATGAAAACTCTTAAAAAACGTAAAAAAATCCTCTATATATTTTACACAGAGAATGTTATAACCACCGGAAATTGCGAAAGAAATAAAATAAAATATAATATTTTCCTCAATACAATTTTGCACATTAAGAAATAGCAGACTCGATACCAACTAAAACTCGTTTGCCGCGTCAGTGTCGAAACCCCCGCAGCGCAGCAACATTCACTCGTGCGCGAACGCGTCGAACAATATATTTTCAATAACTAATTTTACGAAAATTGGCATCGCGAAGCGCGCGATCGAGCGAGTAAGGAAACGTAAATCAGTTTCAAGAGCTATTAGCTGGAAACGCTCGCCGAGTATATTAAAGTAGAAAATTTTTGGGTTATAGAGAAAAAAGATTTGTAAAATGGGTTCGTCGTCGCAACGACTCGTTGGCGAATTCGTCGCTCCTCCCCCTTTGCGCGGGGCATGTACATATAAATGCACGTGTGTGTGTGTGTGTGTGTGTGTGTGCAGTGCTTTGGGGAGGGCCGTCGAAAGTAGCGGCCGTTGTAAATCGGCCGAAATTTACGATCGTAAAGACTGCATGTGCGCGGGCGGTACACACGCACACACACACACACACACACACACACACACAGAGAGACAGACACAGAGCGAGAGAAGTCGAGCTCGTTAACTATCGTCCGATTCCATAATGAATCGCGGTAATCCGAGACTTATTAGCGGGAGCTCGGGCGCTTATGCGAGAGAGAAAGAGAGAGAGAGAGAGAGAGAGAGACGTTGCACACTTCTACCAAAACCTCTGCGATACATTAATCTCTTTATTGGCTCGGCCGCGACTTGACAGGGCCGGATGCTCTGCCCATTTCCATTTCTCTGCCTCCCCCCTCTCCTCTCCTCTCCTCTCTCTTGTGTATATAGCCGCGCGCGTATACTTTTTCGAGTCGCGTGCACGTGCGGAATCTCGAGGTTCGAGACCCGGAGCGCCTTACGAGTATGGATAATCTGCATATATATATATATACAGAGACTTCGATGTACGGCCGAGATGTATGTATACGTGTATAATGTTTCTTGCTCTTTTAGAGGAAAATCCTTGTGCAGCTGGACGCGAGTCGAGGCTTTATGCCTCCGGTCGTATTTGTGGCTTTGACAATTACGAGCTATAGGGATTACTATTGTGGCTATGCGCACTTTACGAGCACTCGCGCGCGCACGCGGGACACACTGTTTCTTTTTTTTTTTCGCTCATTCGTCAAAATGTCTTTCCGATTGCTTTGAAGTGCATTGCGAATTCCACAGCGTAGAAAAAGTCTAGAATGTATATATACGAGTCGAATTTAATGGTAGAAAAAATTACTATATTTATTAAATTTGTGTACAAGCCTAAACGCGTCCATTAACGAATATTCAGAGAGCACATCCCCTTTGAAAATCCTCGCAGCCGAGCCTCCTGCAAATTCTTTCATTAATTAAATCAATTTAGCAACCGCTCGACTCGTTCCCTCCTCCCTCGTATGACATGCACTTTGCGATGCGCGCCACTCCGCGAAGCCGCACAGCCGAGGAAAAGCCTTTGGGGCGACGTTGACAAAATATTAGTAACATATCTCACTTTAGTCCAACCGCTCGCTCCATCATTTTTGCAATAGATCTTCCCTCGCAGGCGGCGCCGCAGTAGCAGTAGCACCAGCACCATAAGCCACATGCATGTTATTTCGTGCGTGAACGCGAAAGCCAACGACTTGCGGTGGATATGTGAGAGACAGAAATCTCTCTCTCTCTCTACCCTATACAGTACGAGAAAAAAAAAGGTTTCGACGGCGGCACGAGCCGTGAAGCGTGAGTTTCTTCCCTCTCTCTCTCTCTCTCTCTCTCTTGGTGAGCGTGTAAAGCGACCTAGTCAATTAAGAAGACAGCCGGCTCTATTAGGAGGGGAAGCACACACACACACACACACTCGACGTATATACTTTTCAACTGCAGCGACAAGCGAAGCATCGACCGCGTAACCGCGAGGCAGTACCGCACACCACAACATATATACACATATATATGCACGAGGAGCCATCCCGAAATGACGTATGGAGTCTTCGGTACGTCGGGAGTATGGGGGCTATTTTCGGCCGCGTCGCTTACCACGACGACTACGACGACTAAACTCTCCTTCTATAACTTCTTCTTCGTCTTCGAGGCACGCATATGCTTTCGATATTTAGCCGGTTATCTCCCCGCGGCCTGCCGTTTCCCGCATTCCTCGCGATTTATCGCGCGCTTTCGTTGGAAGTGCGTGTATTTCAAATATGCGATTATTATGAGAGACGAGGCCGAGTATACGATTGGTTGGCCGCTTGGTATTCGAGAGCTTTGAAAGTGGAAGCTTATTATTTGAGTGTACTGTGGAGAGCTTCGCCTAACCACTAGGGAATATAAAGCCGAAGAAAGAGTTTTAAAAGCCGTTGTCCCAGTTTTAACTGTGAAACAGAAAGGGTTAAGAGAATAATCGTCTCTTCCCACCGGCAAATCACGCGGCTCGCGGCATAAATTTTCCCATACCAATTTACCCGCGTTTTTTCTCCCTCGCGCGGCTGCGCTCTCCTCGTTTTTGCCGCCTATTTCTACACCAACCCAAGCCTCCCCCTCGACTCTCTCTCTCTCTCTCTCCAGAAACGTTTAGCTCGTCGACCGACTGCCTCGCGCGTTATAAATTACATATCATCCTCTGTCGAGAGAGTGACACCCGCAGGCAGCATAGCGGAGAATTTTCGAGGAGAGACGAGTTTTCTGCCTCGTTCTATTCTCGAGTCACGGCTCCGTGACTTTACGGATATGATCCATTTTGCTATTTGGACGTGCGCGTGCGTGTGTGTGTAAACGACACTACTACGGCATCTCTCTGTTGTTTTCGAGAACGCATTTATGTTCCGCGTCTGTTCGGAGCTCTTCTTTTTTTTTTTTTATTTTACGCCGAACAAAACCAAAAACTGCGCGTTCACGCCCCCGCGAATATTGTTCTTTTGGACGACGAAAAAAAAAAGAAAAGGGAAAAAATAAAAGAAATAACCGCCATAAATTTGGGAGAGTTTATTTATGGGTCGGTCGCGCGCGGCTAAATGACGCTTTTTCCCCCCGCCACTTCAAAGGCACCGAATGCTCGAAAATTATCATACGACTGCGGGACACACGCGAGAGGAGAGGCTTCTTGAAAGCAATCCGCCGAACGACGCGACGCTCTAACCGCATAAACATTGTAAACATTGTTCACTTTCCTCGGTACCTATATATACTCGAACAGACTTTGTCTTCGACTCAATCTCGCTCCTATAGTAATTGCCATCGAATGGTATAGCTTCGAAGAGGCGCGCATAGCAGTGTTGATCAATTTAAAATTGCAGGCGCGTACAATGAGCCGCATTGTGGTGTCCCGCTACAAAAGAGGAAAGTGAACCAATGGCCCGAGTGTCCAGCCACGCGCGCTTCAGCTGCAGCACGCATTATAAATTCCTTTGGTCTCTCGCATAGTGCAATTTAACAGCTCGGCATACATACATCGTTGGACAGTAAAAAAAAGGATCCTTTAGCGACACTATGAAATTCAGGGAAGAGGACTTTGTGAGACTAGGAGCACGCGTGCGCGCGCGTCGATTTGCTGGTTGTATATATATGTGTATATACGAGCTGAGCGAAGAGAGAGAGAGGGAGAGAAAGAAGAAAAAAAGATCCAAAGTTTCGGAGAAGCAAGGAGAGCGCCATAGCGGGTGTAAAGCCACCTCTCGACCATGGAATCATTATCCTTGAAAAGTGCGTCTCGCCTGCACATTCGACTCTCGTGTATATGTATATATAGGTATAGGAGGGTGCAGTGTCCCCCCGTTCACTTCTTATTACCCACTGGTTATAGGTCAGGTACAGTTTACGGCGACTCTCTCGTGCAGCGCGCGTCCCTTTATACACGCATACAGAAAGCGGCTCTATGGTGTAAGTTACCTGCTGTATACGCGTCTCTCGCACTCCGTTTCACGCTGGGCAATTGTCGACTCGTCGATATTCTCCGGGTCTCTGTAGCCTCGGTGTATAACCGAATGAATGGGTCGAGCTCCTCTCCGCGCGCGAGAAGAGCGCAAAAGTCGGGAGGTCCACTGTCCTCACGCCCTTGAACAATGGACTCTCTACTCTCTCCCTCTCTCTTACTTGCCTCGAGTGTATATGGAGCTCTTTCGAAGGCGCGCGCGACATCATTGTCTTGGTATACCGGCCACTCGAGAGGACTCCAAGAGGAGTTTTTCACTGACTCTACGGGAAAGGAAAATAGGCTATATATAGGCATCTCTAGACCTAGGAGACGAGAGAGACTCTGCGGCCCGCATAATTGCGATTTAAGAGCGCGCGCTGCTCCCGACTGCAGCTGCTGCATAGGCACCGACGACCGCAGCCGACAATGAACCAGCCACTCGAGACTTACAATTGGCCAATTTTCAACATTGTCGACTCGAGAGGTTATATATATCCTCTAATAATACGAAAACTGACTGGCGGGAGGACCGAGAGAAGGTGCGATTGTCTTTGCGCGGGGACGACCGAATGGCTTTCGTTTTCGCTCGACAACAATTACTCTTCATCATGAACTTTTGGAAGGAATCGCAAAGAGCCTCTCTATGGATATATATATATCGGTATATTTCGAGGACCGTGGAATTTTGGATTTGCGGACACTTTCGGTTTTTGCCCATTTGCCCAGAGTTGAGCATCGTGCAAACGAACCCACCGCGAGAAATGTATGGTTCTGGACGTGATGCAGTGTCACTGTGAATGGGAAGGAATATTTCGCGATGAGAAAAATTTTCTCTCGAGGTTCTCTCGGCATGAGTATTGGAACCGCGATGCTGAAACGGACTTTTCAATGTATTCTAATGCGAGCTGGCATCGAGTGAGTTCAAGTACACAAAAAGACCAGCGAGTGTATATTTTAGCAACGCATTCTACGGCAATTTGAATGGTGAATGAACATAGAGATCCCGGAGATTATGTGGAAAAGATGTGCATGGTAAATAAACCGCGTGTATGGCCTAACAGAAGAATTACGGTTTTCCACATTTGTTTTTAACGAGATTTCGGAATAGAATGCGGACTCTCCGCGGTGCATGAATGGCATTGAGGAAAAGAAGAGGAAGAATAAGGAAAAACTATAGCTGCACAGAAAGCGAGCCTCGATTGAGCGTGACGCAAAGAAGAAAAACGTCCATAGGACAAAAATCACGACTATGGGCCCGCGCCGCCTCTCTCTCTCTCTCTCTTTTTTTCTCCACCGTAGACAAAGCGTCGGGCAAATCGAAAAATTTGGAAAACGCTCTAGAGGTGTATATACATGTACATATATATACATATACATAGGAGAAGCTGAGAGTTACGGGGAACCGGGCGTGAGGCCTTTCCTCATTCCGGGGATCACTTTCCTCGCCATTCTGCCCAATGGTGGAGTAAGAATAATGGGAAGGTGAGTGCGACTATATACCGAGCATAGAACAGCAACGAATAGGAGAATCGACCCTCTCGAGATTTTGTGAAAAAGGGACCACCGTGACCATTGTACTACGGGCCCTCTTCTCTCTCTCTCTCTCTCGCATTCATTCCTTCGCGCGCGCGCGCGCGCATAGAGACTATTCGAAGCAGTTTAAATCCTTGTAGCGAAGTGCCTCGGTATATGGTATATAGGATGCGGTCAGGGTGTCGCTATCCGTTTCTCGAGTGGCACCGATTGTCACTCGAGTCGACCCTCAAAAGAGTGAAATTGAGTCCCCCGACTTCTACTGCGCCAAGTCTCTCTTTTCGCCTTTTATACTATATTATATTCCTTCGCTTTCTTTCTTCCGCGCATTCTTTTTCTTTTTTCTTCTCTCTTCCATGCGAACGCGCCAGCAGCAGCAGCAGATGCCTTGTGGTCCATGCGCGCGTTCGAGTATTATATATAGGTATATACGTGCCTCGATCCGTGCACAGTGTGTATTCCTTAATGCGATAGACTATCGATCTTCCGCTCTGCCACTTTTACATCCCAACCTATTCACTCGCTTCCTCATCAAAATTACCGGATAAAGCCCTGGATTTGACAGATTTGGTCTGCTCTCTCCGTGTGACTGTCTCTGCAGTCTATATACATATACACCGGACGAGGGAAGCTTTGGGGATTGTTTACGCTAAAGTGCAGTTGCGCACTGGTGCAGTTGACATGGAAAATCTATTGTTTGCGGACACTTTTGTAATTTTTACTTGAACGTGCGATAGGGAAAATGTGAAATAATTCGCCTTGGCAATGATGTATATTTTTATTTATGATGTATCGAGAGGAGAATAGATAAAGATTCTCACCCGTTTTCATGAAGCAGAATTAATTTTTAACCCTTCTATAACTACTGTAGGTCTTCTTTCTCATGGAATTTTCTGCATTTATTGACAGATTTAGGTAATTAATATACTAATTTGCAAGCGCTAAAAATAAGGAAAAGTGTAAAAGGAACTTGAATTCTTAAAATTAGATTTGAAAATTGTCTTTTAAACAGACGTTAGGAACTCTTATTTATAAGTACTTCTACTCACCAGATTCATAATCAAAATGATTGATAAATAAAAATCGAAGCTGTATTCGGTGGTGCTTTTTACATGGTAAAAATTGTTAAAATTGTGTAAGTCATCGTACGAATTCCAAAAGAAATCTTAAACTCATGCAGAATACATTATTTGCAAAAAATAATACAAACATTAATATATTTATATATCGTACACTCCAAACGCTTAATTACAAAGCAATATAGTATTCTATAGATGGTCCAAGATGAGACTTGGACACTTTAAGCTCGCGCCGTTACCCCCAGAGATCACAAAAGGTATAAGCATCGCCGTATATATATTTCTGTATAATTCGAAAGTGATTTGAAAAAAATTTGTTTCCGCTTCCTTTGTCGCCGTTCCTACACTCGAGCGATTCGAAAGTCAGAGAGAAACGCCGCCGGCATTGATTGAAAACCCCGCGCGTATATGTGTGCGTGCGCGTCCGACACACGTTTTGTTGGGACTTAAGGAGCTCTCGCGTATACACACGAAAAAGTGGGAATTTATGCTTCTAATGAATGGGGCGGAGCGAGTCAAATTACGATGACCATAGATACACATTACACCTGGCCTCCCCACCCCTATCCGCACCGAACTCCGCCACTCCAGAACGAAATGATATAGTGTTTTGAAATGGGCACCGAGACGCGACACCTGGGTATGTTTTCTATCCGCTCTGTGTGCGTGCGTGCGTTCATTGTCGAAAGTCAGGAGCCCTGGTGTATACGAAAGAATCTCGTGAGCTGCACAGACTCGGGCCTGAATTGAAATAAAAAAAAAACACTTTCTCGCTCGCCCGTACAATGATCGTAAAGATGCTCAAATGACTTTAAAATATCTTTTAGAGCGTCATTCCTCAAAGGGAGGAGATCGTCTGTACGCATTATGTCACATTACTCTTACATTTCTCTCTCTCTCTCTCTCTATCTATTCGGCTCGATGTATCACACGAGATTTTTATTTTATCCTCTTTAGCAGACGACTCACCGCTTGACCTGGACTATGGCTATGTCCTAAAGTATTCAAACTCGTTTTTCGTTGCTCAAGTGGATGTAAATGTAGTGGATAAACTGAAAATGCATTATTATTGCAAAAAAAGTATTTCCTATTAGCAAAAGAAATTTTTTTTTTAAGTGGTCATGTAAATTATTCTTTTAGGATAAAATATAAATATATAACGATATTTTAACGAAAAAAGTTACATCCTAAAGGGATGTATTAGATAAAATAAACAAATCTTTGTAGTTATTATAATACACGAAGTGTGAAGAATTGTTAGTTTGAGGATATGTCTATGGTACATCTATACAGTCGCGATTTCAAATTTCAAATTATTTACGAGCGGATTTAAAAAACTCTAATATTTAATTTAATTTGCATTATCGAACGTGAAAATTTAAATTACATTTTCTCATTTACGTATTTCAACACCCCATTTGCAACAGAATATACGAAGTGAATTCCTATAATGTAAAAGTTCGCTTAAAAATTATTATTCGCCTGGCTCGCGCAGCACATAATAATACCCCCTATTTAACGAAAAAATAAAAGGCAACAGCGAGTATCCGCGCATATCGCGGCGGTCAAACATTTTTGCACGAACCTGTACACAACTGCACGCAGCTTGACTATATAGATGCAGGAAGGTGTGCCTCTCGCGTCCTAAGCTCTGAATGCATCGCTGATTGGACTATAAATGTGTCTCTTGCGCGCAAACATTATATTTCCTTTTGAGGTGACTCTCTTTCTCTCTTTCTCTCTCCTTCTCGTTCCTATATATATAACGGCCACACGCATTTTCGGGGCGTTTGATCGGTACCATTCGGAACGTAACTCGGCGTGACGCAATTAAATTCCTCGCGAGCCTCGACTCGACTAAAAAGGCTAAAAGGCCTATATGTACGGGCTTCACAGCTCCTTTCGTGAATCAATCCATATAACTCGCGATGACTTTCCGCTTTTTCTCTCTCTCTCTTCCTATATATATATATATACATCTAAACCGCGACGTCGGCCAACAGAGCGTCGCCTTTGAAAGGACCTCCCGAACCTTTAATATTGATTAATTACGCCGTTGAGAAAAAAAATAACATAATTGACAGAGTGTAAAAAATCATTCCTAGTGATTCGTGTCTTTCGTCGGGAGAAAATGATCCCCGATCGATTTTTCATGTTCAATAAAACTTTTAATAATTCTTATACGTGTATTTTTTTACATATAATAAGTACACAGTCACCTCGATATAATATACAAACGTTCGGTTTGTAGAATAAATTCAGCGCGACACGGACCCAGCCCAAACATCATAACGGCATAAAAATATATATAAAGCTAAAGAAAATAATAGCCTGTCGATGCTCCGATATGATAATCGCACAAAATCAAAACTCCATCGAGGCCTACATATACGTATACGTACATATGTATATATATACGAGCTCCACATTAATCAAAGAACATTCTTCGGCGTCGGTCGGTGCTTATGGGTGTCAATATAAGAGGTCGACCGATAAAATAGAGAAAGACGCGATATAATGGGCGAGCGATCATAATAAAAGATCGCGAGAGCTGCGAAGGATATCTCTCGGACGAGTCTTTATACAGCACCAGGCTAGTTAGCGTCATCCTCTCTCCCAAAGATTCGCGTCTCTCTCTAAAGCGTGGGGGGCTCGTATCGTCCGCCTCAGGAATCAAAGCCCGCATTCTGAGAGCGCGACTCCTCGGCTACATAAGCGGGGAGATGAGAAAAGAACGTCATCTCTCTCTCTCTCGTTCGCGCCACAATGACGCATTGTACTTAAATCAAATTCAATTTGGGTCCCATTGAAAATTACGCTTAATAAATTATTTCGGCAATTCATAAATCGGTTCGAGAGGCCTACGCAACGGATATTTTTCCCTTCTCTCTCTCTCTCTCTCTCTCTCTGCTCTGTGTGCAGTATATGTATACTCGCTCGTGAGTCTGTATATGTATCTCAAGTACAAATTAGCGCTACGCGTTATAAATGGGCTGCTCTCGCGCGATGTAAACCCGACCAAAAAGTGCACAGCTCATTATGTATTTTATGATAAATGCTCGCCGGATGAGTTTTATTACTGGCGCGCGCGTTATAATTGTATTTTGATCGGTGCAGCCTCTCTGCTTTTTTTTTTTTTCTCGCTCGGTCACTTTCTTTTGTCGACGAGGCTGGCCCCGGAGGATCTAGCAAATGCTATCGGAACGAATAATTTATCTTTTTCGAGCCGCGGTGTCGACAATGCGACCGGGGAAATTTATCGGCTCGTGCAGCAACCAGCGAGGCCCTCTGTTCTGCTTAGTTTCTTAGAAGCCTGAGTTTCGTTCACTTCTGGTGTAAACTATATATAAACTCTCTTTTTTTCATCTTTGCTTATAGCGCTTGGCTTTTGAAGTGAAGCATTTACGTATAATATCGTTGGCCGTACGCGAGTGAAGCATAGTGATGCAACGAGACGTTTATACGTATATTGATATATCGGAATAATGTGTTTACGAACTTCTCGAGTGGGGAAAATAAACGAGTCGAAAAGAAGAGCGTCTCTTCGAGTTATATCGACTATCAGTACACGCGCGATTTCAAAAGAAGCGAAGATTTAATAAGCGAAACTTCGATGCTAGTGCCTCGGCTTATGGATAAGACGTTGTTTAAATGGAACACGATGAATTTGCTTTGCGTAAGAAATTTCAAGCTTCGAACCATCGATATATCATTATAATTATTTCACTCGGCAAACAGATAATATATCTATAGCTCGACAATCATCACCACCACAAAAGTCTCGTATATAGAAAAATCTCTCGATTGCAATTTGCTTAGAAGTGCGAGTGAAATAACCAGAAGATATAATAAGCTAGAGTTTCACGCGCGTCTGTCCGAGATCGCGGAGTTAAAGAGCGTGCGGTTATACGATTGACAGTAATAACAGCTGGGGATTTCAGCGAATACACGAGGGGGAGGAATATATACCCATGTATATATAGGGGGAAGGAGAAACAACACACAAACTGAGCCAAGCGAGAAAGGGTTAATATTATAGCGAGGCGCAGTAACGCGCGATTCCCTTTGACGGCAAATGAAGAGCGATGAGGGTTAATCTGAGAGGAGCTGACTTACGATATGGCAACTTGTGTGTGATTTAGCCAGAGAGAGACAGAGAGACACGAGGGTGTTGGTGCCGACTACCTATATATACATATACGCACACACGCCCCGGACTATAGCTTCTGTAATGCTATCCTATTACAGTCGTTCGCACAGATTTCACTTCGATCGCCCACATTACTTTCGTTTTTTTTTTCCTGGAAATCTGCAGGGGCTCGAATGCGTGAATATTCGGCCATTCGATTATTGTCGAAACAGGATTTTTCTGGACACCTATTCGCTATTGCAGGTAATAATGCTTTTCGCAATTTTTTTTTTTCAATTCAGTTTAAGAGAGAAGCAAATAACAAACCACTATAGCAAATATGCGCGCGCTAAAACTAATCGGTGGAGTGTAAAAATTGTTGAATAAATCGTGCCTATAAACGAGGAGCAAATAACGTAAATTGACTGTATACAAAGGAGTCGGGTGCGCTGAGCTTCAACCGGTAACAAAGCCGTTCGCTTTTCGCGTTTAATGCAGGTTTATAAGTGCGTTAAATCAGACTCCCTCTCTCTCTCTCTCTCTCTCTCTCTCTGGCTCTCGGCCACTAGCCGCGCATTGCCAAGGCAACCGAATCGATAATGTCCGCGCTACATTTAGCAGGATATTCATTCATCGGCTTTCAGCTAATTAAGTAAGTACACGCTCGATTCCTGACGTTTCAATAACTTTTTAAACGGCCCGCTCGCGCTGCCTATACACTATTACTTTCAATCAGCGCTTCATGCAAGGCTGACCAAGCGCATTAGCTTCTCTCTCTCTCTCCTCTCTCTCTCTCTCACTCGTCGGCTCGCGCGCCCAAGCATTATTTGATCAGTCCCTATGGGGTAGAGAGAGAGAGAGAGAGAGAGAGAGAGAGAGAGAGAGTGGAACTCGATTACCGGAGGGGATCATCTGGAAGCAGCAATACATTGATTTCCGATTGAATACACGGCTATTTATAAGGTTATTTCACCGCACGTTTATTCCCCCTCCTTGTATTTGTTTAACTAAAATCAGTGATATAACTGTTTATTTGCAATAAATACATATAGTATGCATGCAATATATTGATTACCGAGAAAAAAAAACATTGCACACGAACTTTGAAAATCATCGCGAATTGAAAGTGATTTTATATATACTTCAAACGTAGTAACGCGCAATATGTATTAGACCGTACAAAACATGCTATAGAGACTATATTGATAAGATATGATCTAACACTATGAGTAATATTGAATCTTTTATAAATAATCTAATTCTTAATAAAAGAATCAAATCTTAAATAATTTAAACAAAGAATTAAAAGAAACGAACACTTTGCTCAAAGTAAAAATGTGCACACAACCATTAACGGATTATCTCACACAAACATATTCTTAAGCTGCAAAGTCTGAAGATAATGCTGACACAAAAAAACACGCCGAGTATTATTATTAGACCTATCGATAAGGAGAAAGTAAATGCCAGTTTAGAAATAACTAAAGAGGTGGTAAATCACAAAGTAGGTTTCCCGATTAATAAATTTATGGAAGCAAAAGTCAAACTAATGATTAGATGTATAAAGGAACTAATAAAAGAAGTACTCATTAAACCAAAGTTGAGAATTGTTAGAGTTAAATAAGGATGTAGACATTCAAGGCATAGCAGATGATATTAGAACTAAAAATATGTTGAACGAAAACGAAGATGTGCGATACATAAATTTTTTAGTAAAAAAACAAGTACATGGACGATTGTCGTAGAATTTAGTGCTGAATCCTATGCTGTCATAACAAAAAGTAAAAAAATTTACGTAGGCACAAATAGATGCAGAGTATACTTGTAAGTATAAGTGCAAAGGATATCAGATCCGATATCGTATCATGTTCAAGGAAAGATGAAGATATAAATTTAATTATAATAATAAAGAAGAAATAAAATGTGTTAACTGTATGAAACATAATTTAAAAAACCATAGTGCAAAAAAGGACAAATCACACAGCAAATAATAAAAATGAATGTGAGACATATAAATTTATTTTACAAAAGACAATACAACAAACATATTATCCATTATACCTGGTATTAACTTAACACAAGATCAGCAGATCTACACACTCAAAACATTAAGTGCACCCTAAAACAGCAATAACTGATGATCAGCTCAGTTATACCGAAGAACTATATATAGAAGATATTTAAATAGTAGAAACAGAAAAGTAACCTTTAACTTCTTAATAGACATTCTAATAAGAACAATTTTACTACAATTTATGTCAATGTAATACATGTCAATAGATGCTTAATGCAAATTACGAAACACTAGAATCATTTTATTGAAAATTTGAAAGTAAAGCCAAATATAATATTGCAAGCACCGAAACGTGTAATCTTGAACATTATAAATACTTTTAATTATAAGTTTATTTAGTAAAATGACTATATAAAAATTAAAATTAGTACTACTACTACTACTAGTACTACTAGTACTACTTATATATATATATATATATATTTAAGTACTACTACTATAAATTTTGTTGCGTTTTTTATTGTTCACATACACTATTTTCTATCAAAAATTTCGTATAACCTATCACAAAGAAAAAATACAACTATACTATGTTAATTTTAAGAATATTTTAAAACTTTTTGATCCTTTATTCGTTTTAGTTAATTTTTAATTATATATGTACCAGTTTATGCACAAGTTTTGTGTATACTTCTATAGCATTTACTAATGTAGATATTACTGGTAAATAAATAAATAAAATAAATAAAATGAAAATAAAAGGTCATGCATGAAATATTATTTTAGCTATCAAATTTTCTAATTAAATTGAAGAAATGATTGCCTCGAAGTCTAGGTAAAATCTGGTTAAGCATTTGGTCAGACTTTAAATCAGGAAACATCGTGGTGTCGTAATTTATTTATTTTTTTTTAAGATAATTTTTTGTAGATAATTGATTTTAAAACCCGATTTACTTTATAATTAATTATGCGTTTCGCCAAAACCGACTCAAGTGTCGTAGATTAGAATATTATAATTTATCGACTCATTTGTAATAGAAAGATATTAAATTTAATTAGTTGAGTATATTTAATTCCAGCTAATCTATTTTTTAGTGCAGCTAACTTTTATAGATTCTCGTATTGAGCGCCTTAAATAAATTATCACACCAGCATGTTTGTCTCTACATCACAATCTACCCGTGTACAAAAGCCCAATACATTTAACATCAAGTGAGAAATGGTCGAGTTCTGAAAATTTCGAGCAATTTTAAGGGGGCCGAGTAAACACACGATATTCCGACGCCGAAACGAAATCAAGTCCGACGCAGAACTGCAGGGCAACTAATAACCGTTAGCCCCAATGAGTCAGCGCTGTAACAAATGAATTATAAGCAGCTTCATGAGCCTCTATCCCCCGAAAGCCACTACAGTTCGCTGATGCGTTATACAAATCAACCTAATAATATACCGAGAAATTGAGCTTATTAAAAACTTAATCCGTCCTTCTCTGTCCCGCTAATGTTATTGATGTTATTAGCGGGAACCTCGTTTGCGAGTTATGTAATCCAGCGATTACATATACGATTTCTTTTTAATCTCGCGTGTCTCTGTGTGTATGTGCATAACGATGAGTGACTCAATTAGCTACAGACAAATTACGCAAGACACATCTAATCGCTCAAATCCAATTTCAGCGATAATCGTGTAATGTAACTCGACTGTCCCTTTTTTTTCTCCTCGTTCTTTCGAATCTGTATCGCGTGTATAAGTATAACGTCGAGAGTTTAAAATATTTATATTTTACGCTCGATTTTACGTACAGCTTTTAATCGCGAGGCTCCGGACTGATAACGTGTTTAACATTATTGCGGCAATAAAATTATTAAAATTATCGAGTAATCGGTACGATTGGCCGCTTGATTTACGAAAATACGAATTTAAACCTTTTCAATTAATAAATATTATATCTTTCGCGGATTGAGAAAATTTACGATTGTTTTGTACCGCGGTCAAAAATATTTCACGGCTAATAAAACAGAAATTCTAAGATCATACATATTCCTTTAAAACGCACAAAAAAAGTAAGGTGAACGTTTAAATTACAACTGCGGCCGATTATTGGAAAGAATAAAGTAGACGCTGCAGCGGAAGATAAATAATCCCGCCGAGAAAAACTGTAATGACTATCCACGAGGCAGAACCGTTAAAATATATAGGGGCCGGAATAGTAGTAGGTCAGAGAATTTTCCACAAATTTCACATTTTGCGGCGAGCGGGTCGGACGAGCTTTTCGATTTCAGATGGCCGAGAGATTAATCATCCCCGTAATTAGGAGCGCCAGAAGTGGCCGAGGGCGCCAACTTCTGAGGCTCCGGTGCAACATAACCTCACTCTCTCTCTCTCTCAAATTTCGTCGAGTTATCCGACGCGTCGCCAGGGCGTGGCTGCGGAGGGGAACAAAAATGTGTACTCGAGATGAGCGTCGCGAATCGCCTTTGTTTCTCAGGTTTTTTTTTTCTTTTTTTCCGAGGCCCGAAAAGGAGCAAAAGCCGCTCTTGCGGTAGTATGGGTTACGCCCCTCCCCCCCACTCTTGCGCGGACCTTCAAAACTTTTCCATTCCGGAACTTGTTATTTCGATCGCTTTCTGCCACGACTAATTAGCGTGAAACTGTGCTCAAACTGCTTTTTTTGTTCTTTTGTAAATTTTTGAAAATGCGGGGAATGGAATGCGTTGATATGCACTTTACGTTTCTTTTAGGGGGCGACTGCACACGTTTCTTCAACTTTGTAATTTGTTTTTTCCAACTTTT
This sequence comes from Megastigmus stigmatizans, assembly GCA_900490015.1. Lineage (NCBI taxonomy): Eukaryota > Metazoa > Arthropoda > Insecta > Hymenoptera > Megastigmidae > Megastigmus > Megastigmus stigmatizans. Next base: position 33,190 of record UELV01136007.1, on the reverse strand, counting down.
TTATCTGTGTATATTGGGTATTTTATATAAATTAAGCTTGGATGACTGTTTTATAATTTATTTTCATGAGATTTTAATTAGTTGTTGAATAAGAAGCGCTCGAGTGCATTATTCATTTCGCAAAACTTTTATTATATTGATTAAAAGATAAAAGATTTAAACATAACCTTTGATTGAAACGCGGATATTTAAAATAAATTACTTGTCGAATCTATGCGATTCTTGAAAATAAAATACTTAAATTAATTGAATGACGTAAAGTATTTATGATTGCCGATAAAATATAGTATTAATTATTATGAAAAATTGTTTTCTGTATACAGTGATTGTTTTGCTACAGAGTTGCAATGAATTATTGAAATTTACTTAGTACTACGATTCATAATTTAATTTCTTTGTCGATTCGACCAGTCATTGATACCTAATAATTTTAAGATAAAATGAACAATAAATCTTTTTTTATTTATCCGGTGTTCTTCTACAGTAATTGCAAATAAAACCAAAATGTACGGGTTAAGATAATATTATTAAAAATAGTAACGATAATAATACATTGTATCGCTCCCGATAACCTTTTGTAACAATTCGTAACATTTCGTAACATTATCAAACTTAAAATTATAACTATCCACCATTGACGCCCATTAAATTCACTTAATTCGGCAATCCACGACTGTTTACACAGCCTCGTAATCGGCATCTTCCGCTTTTTTTCGCGCCGATCAATTAGCCAAGTATTTTTACCCTCTCCTCAAAAATAAGTCGTACGACTTCTATAACCGTCGATTCTTTAAGAAACAAACTTTACACTGGCCACAGTATATTTTTCCAGTTACTCGTGTATGTGTGTGTGTGTGTGTAGAAAGAGAGCCGTCGATGACGTTAATGCCCGGTTGGTAAGAAGAAAAGTACAAAAAAAAGTAGATGAACGAACGAAGAAGAAGTCCGAGCGATAAGTGGCCGATAAGCCCGGCGTAATTAGTCACTGCCAATTAACAGCTGCTCAAACGGAAAACAACTGACTTGCATTAATTATATGGCGAGGAGAGAGAGAGAGTAAGCGGGATCTAAAGAGATGCTACAAAGTTTGCCGGAAGTGCGCTCGCGATTTTCTCCCTTTCTCTCTCTCTCTCTTTCTCGTCGAGTATACATATAATTAGACGAGAGCGAGAGAGCCAATGACTATCGCGCCGCCGCGGCTTTGCCTTTATGTGTGCCGATGCGAATTTTCAAATTGTGCCGATGTACCGTGAGCGAGTTCGAGCGCATTGATAAATCTCGAAAAACAACTCATTCATTCGCGCTCTGTCTACAACACTTCACTTTAACGAAATTATGCTGCACTTGGACTTTCTACCAAGTTCAAACGTTTTTTTTTAGGAAAAATAAATTAGATAACCATTGATTGGATTTTCACGTATACGTGAAAGTGAAACTTCATACGTTCTCTCTGAGTGTCTTCAAGGATTTTTATAGTTAAGTTCACAAAAAAACAACTCGAGTTACATGCTATTCAAGTTTCAATCACAATTTTTTAACAGCGATAAGCTTGTTTTTCCACTATATTATTTTAGAAATGGACTTTTTTCGGAACGGATATCAGCGCTGGAAAGTGATTTCAGGATAATTTATGGACAAGATATAGTTTTACTGATTAGATGAGGAAAGTTATAGAAACAGCTTTTTTTTTAAACCCCTCCAGCAGTGTATCTACTAGTCACGTAGTTTTCTCATTTTTAACCTCATTCATAAATTTTCATTTTCTTATTTAAGACACTTTAAATAAAAGATTATATTCCACATGGTTGTCAAGTTATCGTGATTAATTAAAAAGAAATTCGTAGTTTTATCATAAGTGAAAAACCGCTACCAATTCCTTGGCTTTTACAGAATCCTCATAAAATTTAAAATTTTTATATCGATTAAGTCTGTCTTAATATATGAACAATGACTGAAAATAATGAAAAATAAGAAAACTTAAATAATATTTTTAATTTCCATTTCTATATTTTCTATATTTCTATATTTGAATTTGCTAAATAACCATTCCATACAAGAGATGTAAACATACTATTTATACCTGAATAAAAATTCATTGAGATTAATTCATTTTTATGCCTGCTATCCAATTTCAAAACATTATTGTTTTCATAAATATATTGCTTTCTCCAAAAAAAGTTTTGTCTTGATAATGAAAAAGAAAGTTTTTAGATAACATTATAGAAGTATGTTTTGAACATCAAAGAGTCGATACATACTATTTGTTTTTAAATGATTGAACGATAAATTAATTTGGAGGACGCTGCGTGCCAATGAATTGGAGGCGGTTTTTTTAATTTCGATTTTTCATTTTATTACTTAAATCTGTATTTTTTACATTGATGCTGTTTCGATTGTAGTTTATGACTTATAAATCTTATAAAATTATCTGCTAAAATGATATGATATAACTGGCAGATACGATATTAATGTTTATCAAACTAGATCAAGTAGATATCAGTGACTCAGGTTATAAAAACCATTCATCGAGAAAGTGTTTTATTCTTGCAGAAATATTCGCAAAATTCAGTCTTTATAGAGTATACTTTTAAACATTATTATAAAGTAAAGCTATTTGGGGGTACAAGAAAATTTAATGTAATCATGGCGAAAAATGATTCCGAAGTAAGTTTAGTTTTCATTATTGCGGATCAATCTGCTAAATATAACTGCTTACAAGCCAATCACTTCTTTTTTATAGAAAATAAAATATCCAACAGCTATTTATATTATGTTTATCTCAGAATTTGGTTTCAAGTTCTGTTCCACAGCCTTGCGATGTAAGTTATTTAATTGTAAACTCAACGTTACCGCTAAAAGTAATTTTTATTGTCCCTTATAATAATTTTCAGCCACGCTAACATTATACTTTGTGGATATTCTTTTGTATGATGAGAGATCGGCTACAGCTTTATTTCACATGTATGTAGTGACGATCTACGTATTTTCATTTGTCGGTGGTATTATAGCCGATTGTTGGTTGGGAAGAATGAAAACTTTACTGTCCGCGACTGCAATACTGCTTTCGGGATTATTATTCCTCAGTGCTGCTGCTACACCTCCCTTGCATTTTCTAGCCAGGTACATAAATGAACGATATAATAACATTTTGAATTATTAATATACTATCTAAAGAACCACTTAGTGCTTGATTACTAATTGGTTCAGACCATGATAACCAAAATAATAACTAAAATATCCAGTTATTACATAAAGTAAAAAATTTTGTGCAGTCAAGTATTCATATGTTTCAGCAAAAAAGGTTAAAATATTTATAACAATACATATTGATATATTTAGAGAGTAACATCTCGCACCTATCAAATATAACAAGAAATAATATGTCATTTAGGGGATTATCAATCTTCGCAGTAATTTTAATGTCTACAGGTAACGGTTTCGTATTATCAAGCGGTTTGGCTTTAGCAACTGATCAGCTTGTAATGCCACAGCAGAAAGATTATTTGCCAGGATTGTTTACTTATACGTTCTTTAGCTTAATGCTTGGTCAGTTGTTTTCGACTATTGTTACTACCACATTAAGAAAAGAAATTCACTGTTTTGGTCAAAATACATGCTACCCTCTGGCCTACATTACACCTTGCCTAGTCCTGAGTCTTATTGGAGGTACTTCGTGAATACAATATACAATTTTCTGAATAAACTCACATTATAAAATAAAGCAAAATAATTGTTTTTAATTTCTTTTAGTATTATTAATATCAAGCATAAGACTCTTTAAGAAAACAAAGCCAAACGCTAAGGTTGTGGGCAGTGTCGCTAGGTGTATAGGAGTAAGTATCTTTTCTACAATTTACTTCAGTTCTGAAATAATAATCATTTGATTTCTTCCCACGCAGTATGCTATCGGTCAAAAAATCAAGTCAAAAAGTAAACGCGAACACTGGCTTGATTATGCCGACAACAAGTTCGATCCACAGATTATTAAGAATGTCAAAACTGTTTTTCAATTGGGTAAAGTTTTACTTCCATTGATTTTCTTTTCCGCACTTACCAGTCAAGAAAGTTCTAGCTGGATATTTCAAGCAGCGCGAATGGACGGAGATATCGGGGGCTACGTATTAAAACCAGATCAAATGCAAATTATTTCCTCGGTAATGTTCATCTGTACCTGTCCAATCTTCCACAAGTGTATCTATCCAGTGCTAAATAAATTTACGATATTCAATACCCAACTGAGGCATTTGTTGTTGGCATGTATATTAACAGGTATAGCATTTCTTGTATCTGGTATAGTAGAGTTTAATCTGGAGGTAAATATAAAAAGTTACTAGAATAAAAAGTACAATTAAAACATGCAGTGCTGACAATACCTAAATTACATCGTCATCCTATCTAGTCAACTTATGCTAAAGTGCCGTCACGCGGATTAGCCCAAATACGAATTTTTAATACACTGAATTGTAATATCTCAATGGAAGTGGAAAATCAAAAATTTAATTTGCAAGCTCTAAGAATGTGGGAAAATATTAGTATACCAGCTGATGGAAAAATATTACTGAAATACAAGGCTGACTTAAGCGATTGCCACTCCCACTTTACAGATGTCCCTAGAATGCTTGACTCAGGTAAACGATTTACAACTTACAATCATTGTCGGATATAAAGTTATTCTATGCCTTAAAAAGTCAAAAAGATAACACGCTGCGGAATATAATAATCATTGATTTTCAGGATATTTGACAGCAAATGAGAATGAAGCTCGCTCATGGGCTGTGACCAAACAAGGATTGTCTTACACATACATTGACAGTATTGATAAATCAAAATCTGGAACTCCATTGCTCCGTACATTGATTTATGTTGATACCTCGGATGATAGTCAAATTTCACTATCCGATATAAAACTGCAATTGAAAATCAAAAATACACTTGTACAAAGTATTGAAATAACGAAGAATTTCAACGAATCGAATCTAATACCAGTAGATGCTGGGAAATATGATCTACATATAAACAATAATTTAGTTCAGTCAGATGTTAGCATAAAACAAGGGGGTGTTTACACAGTGCTTGGCCAAATTACTAATTCCAACCAAAGTACTGTCTTAAGTGTCGTAACAGTTACAAAACCAAACTCAATGTTTATTCTTTGGCTACTACCACAATATGTGATAATGATCATCAGCGAAGTTATTGTAAACGTAACAGTACAGGGTTTCCTACATTCACAGGCGCCCAATAATTTGAAGACAATTATGATTAGTACTATTCACCTATATAGCAGTGCTGGCAGCCTCATTGTCATCATAATTTCTCAAGCTAATTTTTTTTACCGAAAAGTAATTACCTTTTTATATTGCACAATAGTCCCTTGAATATTACTAGATACATAGAATCACAACAAAACTTTTTTTATTAAATATTAATATAAATGATTTTTACTTGATTGTTATGTATCGAAGTCATCTTTCTCTTGATATCCAATAATGCTTGAAGTATAAATATTTGTATAAGCTCATTTGCAATAGCACAATATTGATTTTGGACTCCCACGAATATATTTTGATTACAATGTAATTTAGGAGCACTAAATTTTGCTTGTGAATGTATTATTAGTTTAATGTGACGATATCTTAAATATTTACACTATAATACAAATCGTGTAAAATTTTATTTTCAGGTACTTGATATAATGCTGTTTACTGGATTAATGTTTGTAGACATGGCGATTTTTGCTTTTTTAATAAAACGTTACAAGCCTAGCACGGTCGATAACAACGAACAACAGACTTAGAATCCAAATAAACAGAATGAAAAAGAAAAAAAACATGTAGACGATGACGAATACATTTCTTAAAAAGGACATAATATTAAGAGAGATTTTTTGTAAAAAAATCGATTTCTCAGAGAGGAAGCTTTGTATCGATGAAAAACTTTTTTTTTTCAAAATATGCTTGAAAATATTTATGAACATCATTAGAACAAAAATTGACTATTTTTGAGAAATTTTTTTGTTTGTACTTCTTTATATCTCGAGAACAAATGAACCGATTTTAAATTCAAAATTAATTACAAAACCAAATTCACAAGTCTCATTAATTATTACTCAATTCTCCCAAAATTCCTTTGGTATAACGAAACAAAATATATAAACTTATGTTTCGCTATCGAACCCAACATTATCAACATTTTTTTATCGACATTTTCGTTATTGATTAAATGAACATTTCGACGATAAACCTATTTCGCATACAATGTTTTTCTTCACTAAAAGCGTATTCGGTAAGAAATAAAAGTATACTGCTGCTCCAGAAACAACAAAGCGCTGCACATACAGAGTATTTAAAGAATAATTCGTAATAGGATTTTATGAAAATTTTTTCATCGCTGCAGTACTTCCAGGTAGCCAAAGAATCGTCAGAGCAAAACCCATATAATATGGCTGTAGTAGCGCATTTCCATTTATTGTTTGATGCGCGACTTTTTATTACTAATCCAATTATACAGAGCAATTAAAATTATTACGTTCCCTGTCCCTATACCCCATTGTGTGTGTGCGTGTATGTGTGTGTGTGTGTGTGTAGTCGCGCGCGCGACTATAAGAAGACGCTCTAATTAGACGCGCGTATTATATATAGTTCACAAAATAACAAGTTGCAAATCAGAATTCTAATTGATCGCGAGATTTGTCTATTCCCCGCTGGCGAATTAATTATCCTCATTATTGCTGTAGAGCATAACAAGATTAAACACGCATCAGCAGAAACCTCTGCCGCCAGCTCTAAGATTTCCTTCTCAGCGTTATATTATCTTGTTTTCAATTAATTGTCGGGGAGGCATAGTCCAAATCTCTCGGCAATCTCGTCGAAGCCATTGTGAAATATGTGTTTATCGGCTTGTGTATCAATCCTCCAACTATTCTTAGCACCGTTATTTCGCGACTTTTTTACCAACCGCGCGCTTTCGTATATAATATTTGTAAATCAAATTAGCTCCCGTTGCGGCTCTATGCATTATTTATCGATCGATCGATGAAACAATTTTTATTCGACCGTGTCAATGCCAAAACCGTCGCGCAATAACACATCGATATTGTCTTCCAATCCGTCAGAAAAGAAAAAAAAAAGAGGAAAGAATATTATAAGCCAAGAATTGCATAATGAGACCGCGGTTATCGGCGGGGAATTAGCATATTACAATGATTGCGTATACTCCTAAAAATAAAAAGCGGACGTCGATATAATCGGCAGTGCAGCCCAGATAATCGCCAAAATAAACAACAAACAGCCGCACTCGCGCGCGAGCGTTCAAATTAATGTGCATTTTGTTTTGAAACAAGAGCAGCGCACAGAAGACGCTAGAGACGCGGTATGCAAATGTCTCGAAGAGATCTCGGCGATGTGCACGCACATGTGCAATCAAGGCTTATCAGCTGGCCAAGCGACTAAAGGCTTTAAATGCCGGAGGAGCTTTCACGCGAGAACTTTGCCGAGTAATTGCTGCGCGCGGACGCGCATCTCTGGCCTATTTAGCGAGGGACTTTATTATAAACGACGACGATGGCAATTATTATTGTTCGCGCGGCGATATGTTTCGATGATGATTTGTGCGACGACGGGTTTCCGCGAACGCTCGAGCGAGGGGTATGAAAAAACGTTTAATTGTCGGAGGGAAATTAATTATCCAGCTAATTAATTGATCGGCATCAGTGTGTATGTGTGTGGTGTATACTTTTTAATTGCATGTGAATGACGTTGTGCGCGGGTATAGAGGCTAAAAATGGCATTGCGCTGTTCGTGCGGTGCTCCGTGCAGTACCGTTTATTTCTTATTAGCTGTGTGTTTTGCACTCGGCAAAAAGATGTATAATGAAATTCATAATGCCAAAATGGGAGAGCACGATAAAGTTTTTTCTATAGTTCGGCTGAAACGAACACTTTTAATATAAACCTTTTAGTGGCTCGGCAATATTTTTCAACAAGTTTTGAAACAAATCAACAAAAATAAGTTGGCGTCGGTATAGCCTTGCAAACATTCGATCCAAAAACAGCAAACACTCGCAAATACTTGCATTGTCCTATCCTGCTGCAACGCATCGAAAATATACCAACAGACGCTTCGGAAAATATTTGCAAAACTAATGACAAAGGCTCGGTCCGCGCGCACCCAAAGTATAAAAAGTCAGTCAAGAATAGCCCAAAGCTACCTGGTGATGTATATATTATTGTTATCCTCGAGCAAGAAGCTTACAGACCCCGTAGCGCGTTGCGGTGTACCGTCCGTCAACAAACTGCACTGCCAGAAGATTTGCAAATTGGATTACCGATCGCCATATGGATTATACTGCGATTTCTCTAAAAACTTGACTCTTTCCGTATACCTGGCGTATAAGTACGACGTTTTCGCGACGAGTATTTTCGCCCGGTGTATAAAAGCCTTCGGAAAAAAAAGGTGGGGAGTTTTCTGTCTGTGTGAGAGCTCGAAAAGAGAGAGAGAGAGAGAGAGAGAGAGAGAGAGAGAGAGAGATGAGAATCTCAGAACGAGTGAACCTGTTAAATTCAAACTAATCCATGACAAGAGATTAGGCCGAGTTTTGTCGATCCGCCCTGTCAAAACTTGCCACCAGGTCAGGCTTTTGTGTCCCTCTCCTCGCTCTTGGATTTCCGAGTATATAACGTTTGTATTATAATGGTGCATGACTCGCGACGTGCCTCGATGTAACGGATGTTTTCTCTCTCAGTGTGTGTGTGAGAGTATATATATATATATATATATCGGAGAGCGCGAGTAAGCGAGAGAGGGCCACGGACAGTTACACGGCCGCTTACACGCCGTCCGCGTGCGCCACGTCCTCCCTGACGATATGCAGATGATTCCAGACCCGAGCTAATCGGCCAGACTCATCGCTCGACTCTCTGCCCTCCCCCTTCTCTCTCTCTCTCTCGTACATCTGAGAAGTGTATGAGGGGAGGAGTGAGTGGAAGAGAGACTCCGAGGCCCATTAGAGCAATGATTAGCTTGATTAACGTTCGAAATGGTATAATGACTGTACATTATACCCCTCCAGTCTTTGATTTTATTGAATTCGAGTGTGTGTATGGACTCGTACAGCTCCTGTGCAATTTATACTTGCTCTTTGGTGCGTCTTCTACGGTTCCGAGACCTGCCACCGTTTAAAGATTTCGATAGTTGTGTACAATCAGCTTATCGGCATAAATTAGTATTCTGAATTCAAGTGTTAGATTAAGTATATGAATTTAGGTCGCTCTAAAATCAACTTGAATTCAATGTTAATGCCTTTATCGTCTGGCAGGAAGCGCCGATTAATTAAAAGTCATAGCAAACATGATGTGCTCTAAAATGTCGATTGATCACTGTACTTTACATGAATTATCGCGATAAGTATAGAGAAGACAATAGTCGCATATGTTTGGTTGATCATTGTTGCGACGACTGCAGTTTTCAAGATATACTATTGTTTTCCCATTGTTTTACAAACAAAAAAATAAATAAATTCAGCATATTTTCAAGGCTGAATAAAGTCTGGTTCAAGTCCGGATAAGATCTGTACGATACTAAAGTTTAGCGAGCAACAAATCATCCCCCAAAACCAAGGGCATTATTTGAAAAATGATAGCCGGTCGATATATCGGGGTCGATTTGGCCGATTCGGCGATCGGATAGTCGTCGTGCAGGAATCGTTCGCATGACTGGTCGTCTACTCTCAGCTCGTACAGCAGAGAAACAGCAGCAGCAGCGGCAGCTTCCGTATCTGGGGAGATTGAGATGCAGATAAAGGCTATATAGCGCGCTCGCAGCCTCGACTCGACGTGTATACAGGCGTATAAAGGACACGCGCGCGCTCGTAGCCAGCTCGGAGATTGTCACATTCTCTCTGGCCCCCTCCTGCTATATGAGCGCGTTATATCTCGCACTTAGCGCCAATTTCTATGAGGCGCTCTCTCTCTCTCTCTCTCTCTCTCTCTCTCTCTCTCTCTCTCTCCACCCGCTTTACTCTAATTTCCTGTCCTGAATTTCGAACGAGCTGAAATTTACACCCTCGTAGCAACTCGACTCTCTCTTGCTCTCTCCCTGAATCCCATCATCATTTATCGCTCCTTATCAGCGGCTCTTTTCTTCTCACGTTATGCGAGTCTCTATGTGTGTCTATGTGTCTCTGTGTGTGTATACACGCTCTTCGATTTTCTGCTCCCTTGCGTTTTGTCGGCCTTCTACTGGCGAAAGCTATACCGAAATTAATATAGCAATTGCAGTCTTGGGACCGTTAAGTAAAGAAAAGGTTGGCTTTCGCACTATGGAATTGCCATTTTAAAAATAATAATTGGCGAGCTAAAATAAATTCATATATTTATGAAATGGTAAAAACTCTAATTAAAAAAGTTACCTAGAAATTAAACAATTCCTAAATTGTAATAGAATGATACAACATAAAACGTGAAAAAAAAAATATGTATAGTTTATCAAAGAAAAATATGCGTGTAATATAAAAAAACATTTTTTATCTTCGCACATCTACGAGTTGTCCAGGTCACAAATTTAAACAATAATTTGTGAGCGAGTGAGGTAAATTATAAAGCGATTCGCTCGGCCATTGTGATCACGCAAGAGACACTTACGCACACTCAGAGAAAAAAGGTTTTTCTGTGTGCACACAAACTACCGGCGTACTCGGCTTATTATATTCGAGAACTGTCAAGTTCCTCGCTATTATGCGATCGCTATGAATTTGCTATTAATGATAAATAAACACAATGGGGGGGTATATAGAGGATGGATGTGTGCCGGTCGCGGCGCATTAATCGGCGTCGCGGCTCGTTAAAGGGAGAAAATGCGCCCAAGGGTCCCCGTGCGCTGCAGTGCAGCTTGCTATACGCTAGCATAGAGCGATTCTTTACGAGCGACACCCATAACGCCCGGGGGAACAATGAGCTTGCCTTACAATTCAAACTTATTCGAGAATTTGACACACACACACACACTCACTGGTGTCTCTCTCTCTCTCTCTCTCTCTCTCTCTCTCTCTCTCTCTCGTGTTGAATACTGCGGGTATTGCGCTTTTGGTAAAAAAGAGATACGAGTATTTTTGGGTCGCCGTTCCTGCAGCGATAAACAAAGATTATTATTTATAAAGCTGAGAGATTTTAGGTCGGTTATTATGTTTATTCTTTATTGCGAGATTTCGTTCCGCGCGAGGAATAAATATATGAATATTTTCACATGGACCATGACAGTTTTATTTTTAAATTTGAAAGCGAATAATGTTTTGATCTCTCCTTCTTTTGAAGACTGCTAGTTGGCGTGTAATGTATTTTTAGGAATTTCATAAATAGAGCTTGGCCTAAAATTTTTAAAAGTTTATGTATTCCCGCGTTGAAGTGTTATTTTTGTAAATAATTAAGTAAATATTAAGAATGACGAAAATTACCCAGATTCATATCTGCGTTATATAGTTTGTTATAGTGTAAACACTTTTTTTAAATTTATTACATAAGGACTGTCTGGTACCTTGTGATATTTTTCTTTGTCATACAAAAGTACAACGTGCAATAAGTAAAATTTCAGAAGCATGACTTTTATGTCACGGTAAAGACTTATGACTTCCAACGATATTTCACGTTTTTTTCTGTTCATTCGCATGTTCTTATACCGCAGCAGCTTTCCCACAACAATTCACGGACGAAACGTTTAGTTGGAAAAAACGTGTACTCGCTCAAAATATTGTAGTCGTCAAAATGAATAGTTTCTCGTTTTTCATAAGCACGTTAAACGCATACCTATTTGGACATACAAATAGGGGTAGGAAAAAGAATTTCGAACAATAGTTACTCCATTTCCAGTGTTTCATTTGTCTTTCTCGGAAAATGTATATTTTCACAACATATTTTATAGTCGGGAAATGGCTTTTTCGATATAGCCTCCCTCCAAAAGGCGAATCCCTGCGCAGCACAGTATACAGACCTTACTCAAAAACTTGGACGATCTCTGAGTGCAAGTGTGCAGAGACCGGCCAGCGGTAAGTACGCCAGCGCAGCTCAGAAACGCCCTTCCCGATATAATTCTAATCCAAATTCCCTCAAGACATCAGAGCTGCTGCAGCGGCGGCGACAAAACTCCACAGTCCAGCCTACAGTTTAGCGAAATAATGCCGATCGTTAAAGGTGAACAAAGACGCGCTAAACACGGGGGCCGGGCGCAGGTGACGATGTAGAGTGCTTAAAATATATAATCGCCAGATCTCGGGGAGCCCCTGAAAAGTTCTCAAAGTAGGAGGCGTTAGTCTGCGCGCGACTTATCTCCCTCTACTTCCAGTGTTTTTCAGATTATCTCTTTCCCTTTTGTAGTGTGTGTGTGTGTCCAGTCCAGGGCGTCGAGTAAAATTGTGTGACGCAGTGCGTTGCTCGGGTCCGAGATCCTAAAATATCAAACAGGAGACGCGCGCGTATATATACCACCGAAAAAGGAGATTATAAGGAGTTTTTGGGGCCTCGGTCTCTGTGTGTGTGTACGGAGGGGAAAGTCGATGGATTTTCGCTCGGATGTTTGACGATGATCCCGGGAAACTGAAAGGCATACTTGACTTTTTTAAGGGATAAAAAGGGGATGAGCGACGACTCTCTTGCCGACTTTTCGATGTTGACCTGCAAATCGCGTTTACTGTGCCGTCGCCTCGGATCCAGCGCGCATTCCTATACTATACATGGGAGAGATCTTTATCCGTTGGTTTTAACTCGCTGCACAATTATTTCGGTAATTCGATAATCTGATAGTAAGCTGCGAGAGGTAAACAAATGAATTTGGCTTTGGTTATAATGGGCGAAGGATTTGAAATGTTTCGGTGCTGCGAATTGAATTTGAATTCTAAAGGTATAATTTATGGCCAGAGATTTTGCACGTCGAATAAAAACTAGAATTGGTAAAGTAGAAAATGACATGCAAAAGACGCTGGAAAACGTCGGCTCGGTGACAAAAACATTTGTTCAACTTTTGTTCGCAAGAATATGAAAAATCTTTTTAATTCTTCTTTCATTTACGTGTAGTTTAGACTGAGATCAAGGTCGGTATAAAATTTTTCAGCTAAAATTTTACATCTATAAAATTCTAACCAACTTAAGGGCGAAAGAAAAAAACGTGCTCACGAGATTGAATCTTTTTCAAATTAAAAAATTTCAGATAGAATCTTTTTTTTTACCGAGCCCAAAATATTCTACTATAAAACTAAACTATTTTATTACCATTTATGTTCAAACTGATCGTATTCTGGTCTAAAATTGGTTCCAATTCCATCTGTTTAAAGTATGTTTAATGCCATGTAATTCTACAAAAGGGTTGTTTCTTCCCCTGCATATAAAAGCAACAAATTTAAAAACAAAAGCATCGAGACTAACGTTAACCATAACGACTTATCCCCCAACTCGAGCGATGAAAAAAAAAACTGTTCACAATAATACCGTACAGTCCGGATAATTTAGAATCCTTTGACCGAGGCCCGGATACACGAGTCCGATCATATATAGCGACTAGCCGAATTGTCATGCAAACTCTCGGCAGTTTCTTCCACCAATTATTTTATTAGTATATCCACTACATTCACGAGATCCTCATAGAACAGCTCGAAAGAAAAATCCGACTAATGTTTGTACACTCGTAACTCTCTTTTTTTTGTCTCCTCGCTGCTGCTCTTTTTTCTATAGCATTGTCAAAAATCTCGAGAGAGATAGAAACAAAAGCGTGCGAAAGCTCGAGAGAACACGCGGTGCTGGGCCTCTGCGCCCGAGGGTGAAGAAAAAACGTATATATATAAGCAGACACTCGGGTGTACATAAGTGGGCATAAATAGGTAAGCTTGGGATGCTCTCTCGAGTAGTGTATACATACACATGCACACAGCGAGCGAGAGAGAACGGGCAGCGCAGTCTATTAAACCGTCTTTCCCCTCTCTCTAGCACAGCCCGAGCAGTTAGTGAGTTGGCAATCCAGTTTAGGTACAAAATGGCTGTCGTTTAGCGAGGATTAATGGTCTCGGGATGTATATAGTAGCTGTGCGCGTCCCGGCATAATGGGGCAGATGCATTCAGGAATGGGACTCTCTTCTATATACACTCCCCGACCGAGAGAGAGAGAGAGAGAGAGCGAGTGCGCGCGTTAACCTCATTATGTGCACCTATCTAACTGTGGCCTCCATTATGCTCTCTTTTTATACGTGTGTGCCTGTGTGCGCCTGTGCGCGTATGTGTAGAGGAGGGAAGCGAGCTTTCATATTTGGGCGAGGTAGAGAGAGAGAGAGCGCGCCGTTTAGCTGAACGTTTCACGCTCGAGTGGCTCCCCTCGAGTGCACGAGTGCAGGAGAGAAAACGATCCGCAAAAGGAGAGAGCCTCGCTTTTGTGAACGCGTGTGTGTAGAGAGAGAGAGAAGGGGGAGAGAGACATATTATAAAAGCGCTGACAGAGATTCAGAGTGTATTTAACGTTGAATTAGCCCGGTTAGTCTGAGAGAGATAGAGGAGGAGGAGGAGAGAACGCAAGCACGCGCGAACGCGACAAACGCTCACGGGAAGATGCCTCGAGTTTATTATTCGCGCCTAATAAGCTGATGCTAATCGATTGACTTTTAACGCCGAGAGTCCATGGCGTTTCTTCGAATGGACTCGGAACGATCGACCGATGGGAAAAATATCCACCCCCGGCGCGTGACTCTCTCGTATCGTGTGTGTATATATATGAAGACCTCTAAGTAGCTATTGAGTGAACCGGATGCCTCTGCTAATAGCCTTAAAAGTGTGATCTCTCGGACATTTACGGTTGACTTTTTTTTTTCTTCACCGTTGTTCGGTAGCGCATCAAAGGTAAGCCGAGGCTCCTAGTCTCCATATTTTCGAGATTTTTCTTGGTTATAGATGGCGAGTTAATAGACGCGCGATGCGTCGTAAATATAATGATTGATATATCGAGGATTGATATCGTGGATGAGACGATGTCTTTCTTATTTGCCGGCGCTCCTATTATACCTTATTACCATTGTCGAGATATATACTCATTGTTGAACAGGATGATATACAGGATAATTAATATTTTATTAACCATTGTATACGGAGCATCTGAAATATCGAGAACTTTTTCAATATCGAATTCTAAAATAATATTATAAAAAAGATATCCAAAGTTGAAATAAACAGCTGGAATGTAAGAATTTGATATTTAGTAGAAGAAAGGAAAAAATACGTTGTACGACAAACGTGCAAAAGAATATTCCTTACAAAGGTACGAATTAATCTGTAAGTAGCTTAGCACTGCCGACGAATTATTCTTGTTTACACACGGTGGCAACTTTTGTCGAGTTAACTCGACAGACCCAGTGACCAGTTGACCAGAAAAAGCATCAGCAGACAAGAGAGAGAGAGAGAGAGAGTAGGAGGAGCAGGCAGTTATAAGATTCCGCGTCCATGCAGTAGTCGTGCATCAAGCCATCCGCAGGATTTCGTCCGGTCTGTGCAAAGAGACACGAAAAATCAAGTCTCTCTCTCCCTCGCCAACGACGTCCCTCCTCGCTCAATTCCATAACGAGATTTTGCTAAGCGGCTCGACTCGTCGGCTTTGCGCCCCACCGACATTCGCCCGATAATCCGCGATTCTACGCTTTTGTTTGGCGAGTCCCTATATATATACCGGTTCTCCACCCACACTCGAAAATCTATCGTCATTTTCTTGTACCTCCTATACCCAATCGGATTATCCGTATAAGTGTATACATACGTTTGCACGCGTCTTTTTATGGATGTACTGCTGTTTCTGGCTGCGTAACTCGCGCGAGCTGCTGCTCTCCTTTCTTTCCTTTTTTTTCTTCTTGCTTTATCGCTGATGGAAGCTCTCGCGTGCCTTCCTCTAATTTCAAGCCTCGTATGAGACAGGCGCTATAAAGAATCAATTTCTTTGGCCTTTTCAGCTGTCCGCGTGCGCCTGACGTTAACGAAGAAATGTTTTTTCCTCCCGCTCGGCTTTGCCCAACGTGATGTGCATAAATTCTACACACCGCGATTTACGTGCAAAACGATGCTAATACGATGCGCCTTCGCTTTGTTTTCTTCTTTTTTTTTCTCTCTTTGCAGTCGACTGGATTTCAATATTGTGATAGGAATGCCATGCCAGATGAAAATTTCAATCACTGCAAGTGTATTTTTATTTCGGTGTTCATTGTTTGGAGGTATACGATTTAATTCAGATTCAGTCCAATATCCTTTTATATACACAGATTCAAATATTTATAATGACAATTGGCTTATTCGAAACACTGAATTGAGTCGCTCAACGTGTGAATGCTACTATCATTTACGTAGAAACGAATAGTTTCTGGGGAAAGCGAAATCAGACAGGAAATCGAAGATCAAAGTTACAAGTTATAGTTTTCGAATAAAACCTATGGATATAAATAATTTAAGGTTCCAAATATTACATTAAAACCCGACTACTCTTCAACGATGGCTCGCCACAATTTTCGAAATTTCAGATATCAACGGTAATCCATAGCAGCCAAAGTTTATCCAAAACAGTTTGCCGGAAAATCAGCGCAACCAGCTCGAGCTCTCGCGTTCCGCAGTAATTTCATTCTCGGCACGGCTTGTAAATCCGAGCGCTTAATAAAAGCCTCGTTCTCGCTCTCTCGGCGCGGACCAGCGAGATAAATTAAAACACGCGAGCCTCTCTCGCGTTCATGAATAAAGTCACTGGAGAGTGACACTCGCGTATACGATGTCTTTGTGTGAAAATTCTCTCTCCCATCAAACCCGAGAGCGAGAGAGAGAGAGAGAGAAAGGGGGAGAGCAGGCAAACTCATAGAACCAAGGTTGAAATGAAGTCGCTGAATGGCGATCATTATAAATCGAATCTCTCTGGCGCGAGAGCTGGAGAGAGAGTCTGTCGGATATTAATAATCCCCCTTTTACTTCCTCGTATTCCTCCCTCCCTCCCTCCTCCCCTTCACCCTCCACCACCGCCAGCACCAGCACAGCAACAGCAGCGGCAGCAGCGGCGGCGGCCAACTATCAATTCAAGCGGACAACGAGGGCCGTTCCCAATAGAGAGCAGACTAGGTGCAGGATTGCCAATCAATTCGCGCGCATCGTGCCCGGGAATTAGACAATTAGGAGTCGTCACGTTCCCCGAACTATATCCCGCGCGCCGCGATCCCCTATATTCCCTCCCCTCCTCCCGTCGCCCCGTCCTACCCCACTCCCCAACCCAACCGGCTCAGCCGCCGCCGCCTCCCACCCCCTGGCGCGCTCTCTCTCTATGCGCATCCCCTCCACGCGACGCGAGCGCTCGGGTCTCGAGAGCGCCCGAGGGGTGGACTCGGACGGCTGCCTCGGCTCCCCATTGGCCGTGCGCCGGTAGAGGGGCGTTGGCTTCGCGTTAGCGCGAGCCTTTCCGCTCACGAGCAAGCGCTGCCGCATTGGCGCGTCGCCTCGTTTGCGGGGGCGGAGATGCTGTCCTCTCCTTCCATCTGTCTCTCTCTCTCTCTCGCTCTCCCTCTCTCTCGCGCCAACGCAGAGCCGCACTATCTCTCTCTCTTTCTCCGCGGCTCTCGGGCGAGCTCGCGCTGCAGCCGCGCAGGCTTACGGTGGCGCGACGCCGAGCCGGTAATCAGTGCCGTTTCCGAGCCGCAGATCGCGGACGCCCGAGACCCGAAGCCTCCTCCGCTGCCAGCCAAGTCTGTCGCGAGTAGTATAGCAGCAGACATATACAGTAGCAGCACCAGAAGCAGCACCGGTGGTTTGTGCTTTGTTTTCCTTTTTTTTTTCCGTCGTGTCGATCGATCCTCCTCGCAAGTCCTCCTCGTGCCGTACCTCTATTGTACACTAGCTACTGCACACAAGTCTATCGTGCGGTGTGTGCGTCCGCCGAGCAGACGACGTCTGCCCAAGCGGCGACCAGTGGAAGACAAAAAGGGAGGTTAGCAAGAGAGGGAGGGAGAGAGAGAGAGATAGAGCGAGTGTGTCATGCGCAAGACTGCGAGCGCGATGAGTGATTGGAATCGACATCATCAGCAGCATTACGACCCTCACCTTCGCGGCAGCGCGTCTAATTTTACAATGGCGCGTTCCAGACGTCCGGAATAGAAGAGAGCGAGCCGTGTGCGTCCCGAGCCAGTGCGTGTCAAACGGCTGCGAGTCAACGCACACACGCGCGCGCACACAGACCCACGGACAACGACCAAGGCAGCATACAGAGGCAGCAAAAGGGAGAGAGAGAGAGAGAGAAAGAGAGGCGAAGTGGCAAGATGGCCACTAGGCAGCCGACGGCCAGCAGCTCCCGGTGCTCCAGCAGCTCCTAGTGAGGGTCGCGCACACATGCAGAGTCGGCGGCTCCGAGGAAGCGGGATATGAGCGAGGCAGCCAGCGCGATGCAGGAGGCCGGCAGCAAGCAGCAGTCGCAGCAGCAGGACGAGGTGGTCGAGGGCTCGTCGCCCCTGCCGTCGGGTCTGCCGCCCCATCCGCCGGCCTCCTCCAGCCTCAAGCCGCCCCGAAGCGGCAAGATCAGCTTCAGCGTCGATGCACTGCTCAGCGGCACCAGGAGGTCGCCCTCGACCGCCGCAGGTCTCGAGGCCAGCATCCAGGCTCTCGAGAGCAAGCGATACCGCGACCTCATCATCGAGCACCACCACCAGCAGCACCACCAGATGCCCAGCAGGGAGCTCTTGGCTAGGCTCAGTCCCCAGGCGCTGGTAGGTCCGTTCGTCGCCCACCAGCAGCATCAGCACCAACAGTCCAGGAGCCTGGTTCAGCCAGGTCAGCATCTGATAGTGGCCAAGGACTTTAGCAGGACCTCGGGTTCCGTGCAGGAGCCGAAGGAGCAGCAGAGGTTGTCGCCCACGAGGTTGGGCGAGCTGAGGCGCGAGTTGTTGCAACAGCAGCAGCAGCAACAGCAGCAGCAACAGCAACAGCAGCGTCAGCAGGAGGATGAAAGGATAGAGACTCAGGGGACGGGTAGCGAGAGACGGTCAGTGTCGCCGATGAGGCAGCGGGAGTTCGACGAGCGTAGCGCCGACTCGGAGGCCTGTAACAGGTCGGTCGAGGGCGCGGACGACCACCTGATGGACGACGAGCAGGATGCCAGGAGCGAGGACCTCAATGTCATGGACTCGGACGACTGCGCCGAGATGGAGCAGAGGGATCAGGAGAAGGAGAAGTCGAGTCCGGTAGTGCCTCAGCCGATTCATCCGGGAGTTCAGAGGCCATCGGGTCCGTACATGACCGGGGCTGGATCGGCTCCCACTGGATGGACATCGCCTGGCTTTCCGCACTCGTTGGCGAGCTTCGCCTGGCTACCACCACCCCCGCATCCCCACAATCCACATGGACATCTGTACAATCCACATGGAGGACCCACCAGTCCGAACGGTAAGCAGCTTTATTCTGACTATTTGTGCGGTTGTGGGTGTGATCGATGGTGCCGGTTAGACAATGCACAGGGGGTAGGGATGTTGTTTGATCAGATGATCCAATACAGCGAGGCCTAAGTAAACGTATCTTGGCTGATCGTTCGATGAGTGTTTCGCTGAGCCAATGTTTACAGAGATTATGGATTGAGGTTTTACTTAGTCGGTTGCACTGATGCGATCACAATTAACACTTGATTAAATAATCGAATTTGAAGTACGAGTAGCTGGGCATTGTCAATTGTAGTCGTAACCTAATAACCTTGTTTCGAGTAGTCTTTTAGCCAACACCTACGATAGGTTATCGATGTCCTCTGACCACTTTGTTGAGTGTGCAGTATTGCCTTTATTTTCTAAACTTTAGCTCAAGGCTAGAACTGATGGCACTGTGGCTTTGTGTACCAAGTTTCCAATCAATATTTCAAAGATTATTTGCCATTGACAATGAGCATTGACGTTTAATTGAATCGATGCACGCGTCTAAATTATCCCTTTCAAAATGTTCTGGCACATTTTGTCAGTTGTCGTTAATGAACGCTCGATGTATGCATGCAAAATCTAAAAATAATATTTCGATCGACAATAACGGCATTCCTTTCATCACCCATTGACATTCTGAATCGAATAAGCGCGGTATATACATCATTAGGGTTCTATTGAAACAAGCTCATAATAAATAAGGAATTTAAAGGCTAAGCCAGAGGCGGTAGACAAAAATGGCAATTCCTTAAAAGCCGAACCTTTTTCGCAGCTGTCACTATAGAAGATATACAAGTATGGCTTCCTACAATAGCGTTGGAATAATCGATCGGGGAGGGAAAAAAAGGCCGTTTAAAGTGCCTGAGAACTATCGTATTTCGTACCCACACACAGAGGCAGCCTCGCTCAAAAGTAGTTTTGTTGACATTCAAGCGCTCAGCATTTATTGGCCTGCCACGAAAGTTCTACCTTAGCAGCAGCAGCGGATGCGGCTTTCACCTGGGGCTCGAACTCTTGCACAGCTCGCGCGTCCACACGGTGCAGACACAGACACACACACACACATGGTCATATATCGTCTCGGCGGAGGTGCGCATCGTGCATCATAATGAGCCCAAAGATGAAATTCCAGGAAAAGGACGGTTTTCTCTCTTATATACTGCACACGATCTCTCTCGCCGGGGCGATCTCATAATTAGCTCTCCCCGCGCGGCACATACCGCATTTGTCGAATTTGTACGCGCATTAGCTATATCGCATTGCTCTCGCGTACGCGCGCGCTGCCTATATAGATATATCTATATACATATATATGTATATGCATTACACGTATAGAGCCGGCGACTTTTCCGCGCCTTTTTCTTCCCACTCGCGCGAGTGGAGAGAGAGAGAGAGAGAGAGAAAGCCATGTTTGCACTTAGCAGCGCGCGCGGCATCGGTGCTCATGCAGTAGCTGCAGCGGCCAAGAGAGTAGTAACCAGTCAGACTCGTTTCGAGGAAGCCCTAACGAGTGGCACTTACGGCACCTGTGGACACGCCAAAACAAGGACATTTTTATCCCCTCCTCGCTCTCTCTCTCTCTCTCTCTCTCTTTCTCATTCCGCGATGCTGCGGAGAGTCCGACTGTCTTGTGCACACACACACACACACACGCGCTCCCGAGAGGTTCTATAAAGGATCGGCCGGTGATGGGCATGAACGGCGCATGCGCGAACACCGCCGCGCGTTCTCCTTCCTTTTTCTCGCGTAATTCACGGCACACCAGTCAAATTACAACTTTTGTTCGAGAAATAAAAGAAATCATCATCCCAATCGCTCCTCGCACGGCTGTCGCGCATCGCTTTCGATAATGTTGTATCCAGCAGCAGCAACAGCTCCTATATATATATCGGTCGATATACACATACGCGTGTCTCACCCATGAATATAATTAAGCCGAGGCTACTGGGTGTACATTTCATTTACTTTAATGCGATCGGAGTTGTGGTCCAATTAGTAAAGCCTGGCGATTCGCATGACGCCCAGGCGTATAATATATAAGTGCTGCGCCGCGCGCCGGAATCGAATGCTGCTCCTACTGCTGCTATACTCGCGAATTAGATAAGTGAAAAAGATACGGTCGTTAGCGAGTGAGCGGCTTTTATCGTAATTCACGCGTAAGCGTCTCTCTCGCTGTGTGTGTGTGTGTATGTTTGTGTGCGTTTGTGCCAGAGCAAAATTCCTCGCAGATATATAATTGTGTGCGAGTATAGCGCTTTATTGACCCGCTTGCGTATACAATAATTGAGGAGGAGCGATTTTCTTGTCAACTCTTCGAAGTTGCACTGATTGATAAGCGTTTGTCTAGATATATATATGCGTGTATATATAAAAGCGAGAACAGACCGCGACGTCTATACATCATCATCTCCCACTTTTCCTTATTCACTTTATCCCAGCGTTTTATTGCCGCCCCCAAACCGCGTTTATCGTATTGCTTTCTCGTAAAGCCCCATTATACGTGTGTCATAACTCCTATATACCGACTCTTCTTCGCCTTCACCAATATACATATAGATATACACACAGATCTTCTTCCCCTCGCGAGTATATAAAAAGAATCTCGTGTGTAGTTTGTGTGTGTGTGTGTGTGTGTGCATAACAATCGGATGAGGCTCTCTTTTAATTAATTTCGCTCATACTCGGGGGCCGATAAGCCCCCCGAGTTTTGTTTAATTAAGTTGCCGCATGCAAAATGGGTATAGAGTAATTTTATGTGTATATACACAACGAGAACGGATAGCCTTTATGAAAATTAATGCTAATGACGCGCGAGACCTGCCTGCAATTGTATAAGAATTTATTTTCGCGGCCGAGCTGCTATATGGCGACCGACGACGACAGCGGGACGAGGCATTTTTAATGTACCTGTGTGCCCCCGAGAGAGTGAGAGAGAGAGAGAACCGCGGAGAAAAAGTTTTGTTTGAGAAATGTCCATTATGCGCTTGTAAAACACATATTAATTATGGCCTTTTGAAAACTGCTTTTTGCGGACGACGATTGTGCAAATGCGGAGTTTCTGCGTCTCTCTCTCTCTCACTCTCTCTCTCTCTCTCTCTGTGTGTGTGTGATACGCGTGGATTGTTGGAAAGGTGGTTTTGTTTTTTTATTCGAGAGCTCTTATCGCGGAGGCTCGTTATTGATGCAATACCGAGATGTTTTGCCAATCATAAAAGCTACTGTTTATTATAATTGCGCGCTTTTATTCGAGATAATTATGTGTGTTTTAGTTTTATATGTTTTTTTTAAAAAAAAAAACTTGTGTCTCGATACGTCTCGCGTCGTAAATCTTGTTTTGGACCGTCCACTTATTTCTATATTTAAAAGCTAGCTTTCATCTTGTCAAATTTAAAAGCTCGAATCAATTAATATCGCCGAGATAAAAATACATCTTTGAATGAAAAGAAGAATTTCTTTGCGCGAGCCGTCAATGAAATATTTCATCAAGCCAAGCAAATATAATTGTTGATTTGATGAGATATTTAATTGCTATAATAAACCTTAACAAGCTTTATAACGAGTATTTGAATAACAACTGTAAGTGTATCACTTAATGAAATATTTAATCGATAGCCTGGTAAAGAAATCTGTTTTTAATTCAAACAAAGTATTTTATTGAAGAAATATTTATTTTTCTCAAGTTGGTTCTTGTGTACGGTATTGATTATAGATTCTTTTTAAACTTATGTTGTCAATTGTATATGGAATGAACTGAGTTTACTGCATTGTATACTCGACAGATAAAAGTGTATTGATCCACACTCTAAAATCCTTATATGACGATCATCCAATCGATTCAAAATTATTTACTTCAGCATTCTGGTTGAAATAATACCGTATTTCATTAATTTCCATTCGTTTCTCAATCTGCACGGATTATCGAACGAAGCTTTTATCGCCAAATATACATTGCACAATTGCATTTATATCCCTCGGCCAGCATCATCGCCAATCTCAGCACTATTCCTCGAACAGGAAATAAGAATTTCGCGAGCAGCACACACACACACACACACACACACATACATATATATATAAGTAATCGATACCAGATGCTTGCACGTTTTTCATCCGAACCGCCATCCAGTGTCGTAATTTTCTTAAGCCTCTCGTCTGTTCTTTTTCCACACACTCATACATAAACACACACACACACACACACACACACACATAGAGAGAGAGACACGGCGGCATCCTTGCAAAACACGTATACCTTCGCGCATTCAAATGCGCCACAGCAGCTTTTCTCCCGGTACAATTAGCAGCAGCAGCTGTGTCGCCGCTCGCCGCCGCCGCCGCCGCCGCCGCAGCCGCCGTGTCACAGCAGATCTAATTCAAATTCTACCTAAGTAAAGCTCTCTCTCTCTCTCTCTCTTCTAGACGTTTTTTTTCCCTCTCGCGCACGGTTTATATCACTCGCGAGAAAAGTCGTGGCGAGCGCTGTGTGTCGGTCGCTTCCGAGAAAAAGAAATCTCCGCTCGCGCGCTCGCGGCCATTACGGGATCCGTCGACGTATAAAGTCCGAGTGCAGCGCGCGCGAGAGAGACTCTTCTCTCTCTCTCTCTCTCTCTCTCTCTCTCTCTCCGTCTCTCTGGCTCGCACCGCGCGCGACTTCCAACCTGAAACTCACGGAGTGCGCGGCGAGTCCGCGGAAGAGTTCGAGAACATGATTCTTGGTGTGGTCGTACACACTATATACCGCGAGAGAGGAGATGATAGAGTCATACATAACTTGGCCTCTCTCTCTCTCCCTCTCATACATCCATAATGCATATATACTCGGAGAGCTGCGGCTACAAAAAGCGATGCTTGTTAGTTTGGCTTAGCGCGGGCTCGCACGCGAGCCTCGACAGAGAGATAGAGAGAGAGAGAGAGTTGCCGCCTGGTGCGGTGCGCCTCGAATATTATTATTGGGATTTTTGCGTCCGTATAATGGGGGAGAGACGATCCATCACCACTACTACTACGGAAAGCTAATAAAGCGCGACGATCGACCGATCGATGGATGCACTTTGTTTTCAGCAGCTCACGAGGGACTTACTCTCCTCGGGGGCGCGCGACTCTGTGCAGACCGCTATATATACGTTACTGCTTAATTAACGCTTATTAAGCGTAATTTGTGCACACGGGGGCATTGGTGTTTTTAGGGGCTGCGATTGGAGCTCTCTTTGGTTTCGCCCGTCGTCGTTAATAAGCTCGCGATGCGTTATAAATTTTTTTCTCGAGATTGATTAAAATGGCATTACTATATGACTGCAGTTAGCTTACTCTTGGATACGCGTTGTAAATATTTTTTAAATTTTTTATGCAAGAAAATCTGCGATAAATTAGATTGGACGAGATGCAGAAAAATTTTTTGATGATTCTCTATAATAACAATTAATATATTTGCTTAGTTACAATAATTTATCCAATCAAATGACATACATATTCTTATGTAATATACACAAAAACGTATTCGTGTTTGATAAAAAATTTCAGATAATTTTGTAAGACACACAATTTCTGGGAAAATCTTTTTTTTTTTTTGAAATAAGAATAATCGCTATTGGCCCTGATGTTTTAAGAGTTTTGTAAATGCCTTTTGTCCATTATGCAATGCTTATAAACATATTATATAATCGCGCTCGCATAATTCGACAAACTATAAAACACCTTAATTAAGTGAACGTAAAAAATCACGCGGAATTAATTGCTCGGCAGCTGTCTCGAAAAACTTGTATATACACATATCTTAAAATATATATATTCGCATAAATTTAAAATAAAGTGAGAAACGCGCGCGCGCATATCAAAATTAATTATGATTTGTCATTCATTATTGTTAACTGCACGTTACGTATCGCGAATCTTATCAGTTTCCGTAAATTAGTAATATTTAAAATTGAAAAATGACGCCGAGGTCTTTGGAGCAAAGTCGTAACGACTTAATCAAATTGTAAACTAGAATATATATATATATATATATATATCGGGGCTGTGAGCGCAGGCTTGAAAAGCCGATGTTTACAAAAGGCCGACTCGGATGAAACATTCCGGCGCGCAGAATGAGAGGGAGATATTTTTTTGCTGTCCGCTCTTATATACTGTCGAAAGCCTTATTACTCGGCAATAATGCAATCGTTGCGTAGAAGTAGAATATATCGCATAGACCAAAGAGTTAATCGGGGTCAAAATAATTAAATTCGCCTTTCAGTATGTTAATCGCTGGTGATTAATTTTCCCCTCTTGTATATATCAGTTTCTATTAATAATGTACTTAGCCGGCGATAAGTCCGAGTTAATTTTCGACTACAAAATATATTATGTTGCTTATTAATAAACTTCGACAGTTATTTATATGTAATTATAAAATGTACGAAACTTGTTTGTTTGCCATGTACTTAATTTGACTGTTGAGTAATAAAGTCTTTCGCGAGTATACGAGATACGTTTTTTTATTTAGTCGAATTTTCGTCGAGTATAAGACAACGATACCTTATACGTGAGCGATTGTACATTTCATTATGCTCAGGTGTACCGAAGTGAATCTTTTATTTTTAAAAGTAACTGTTGTATTTAATCAAGTACGCTACATTATATAAATCATAATTTACACGGTGTACCAAAATAATTGTGAAATGGAAAGTTTGAAAATATTTTATTGATATATTAAAAAAAAAAATAAACATCTGTATACTTTTCGCGAGTCGGAATAATGAAATTTCACGCAGCAAAAATACAGTCATCGCATAATCACGTCTATAGCAAACGTATCAATCAAATTTAAACTATTCCACATTACCCAACGCTACCAGCTTCTTGTCCTACATATCTCCACAAAAAAAAAAAACTTGTACAGCTCGCAGGAAACAAAATATCCCGCCAACTGTAAAATCCGCTTCCCATTATACCTCGCAGTTTTGGAATTCGAGAGCCGCGCGATACAACGCAACACGTCCATCTTTGCAATATCCATCTTCATAAAGCGATACATACGCGAAAGAACAATGATCGCTTAATTGGTTCGGAAATTATTTAAAATCGATCGTTCGTCTTTATACGTCAGCTGCGGTGCGGCAACGTTAACGATTGCGGAAGGGGCTCTCCGGTGCAAAAAACGACGACGAGAGAGAGAGAGAGAAAGATAGCAGTGCAGCCTCTCATTAATTTGTTAAATACTATGTTCCTCTCTCTCTCTCTCTCTCCCTCTCCCGTCGTCTCATCGATCACCGACTTTTTTTCCTAATAGACAATACGTCGGGCGGACCCTCGTCGTCAATTAAACACTGTCAATTAATAAATTGATTCATACACATCGATCGAGATATCATTTTTATATAATTCATCCTTATCGGCTGCTTATATCCAGCAAACTGGTATTATAAAGCGATCGGGGGGTTAGGAGAAAAAAAGTTATATTTTGCGTAATGAGGTAACTGCAGCGGATTAGAGGTAACAAGAATCATAGATAATTAGTATTTTATAGAGAGAAGCCGCTTTTTGTATCGTCAAGCGGCGGCGGCCAGGCTCCCGTTGTTAATTAGGTTCTCGCCGCCGCGCGTCGACGACTGCAATATCACTGGGAGCAGCAGCACCAGATTACGACGTAAATTGTAATTATTTCATTTCGCTTGACGTGATCGAGAGGTGATTTGTCAAGCTTTTCCTCGCCGATAATGCCTTGGCCGCTGCTGCCTGCATACATTGACAAGTCGCTACTGCGGCGAATGTCAGTTGGCGGCTCTAGGCGGACTAATTGTAAAAAGAGCTTCGGAAACTGGGCATTAGGTTTCGTTATGGGGCAAGATTGTGAAATACAAATGCTGCGCGGTAAAATGAGCTGTAAGTGCACGAATTTCAGTTTGACTTTAGTTTGGAATTGTATGTCGAGTGCACTGGTGCTATTAGAGCTTCTTCGAAGATTATCTGATTCTTCTAATGACAATGTTTATGACTCAATTTCAGACCTGACTCTATTCTATATATGTGCTTGGTAATTATACAGTTTATTGATATAAGGCTAAAACCGCTTTTCTAAGGATTATTTAATGGATTGAGTATGATAAAAATGATCTTTTCATTAATTCCGTTTAATTTTTAACTGAAACGCACAAAAACTTACCTTTTTTTTTTCAAAAACAAACATAACAAACGTCTGACACGGAGAAAAATTTTATAGAAAAATTTACAGTACTAAACAATAGTTCAATCGCAGACAGAAAAACCATAAATATTACTATATTTCTAGTAAATTTTAGATTAATGCCTATGAATTAATACTGACAAAATTTTTTTTTATTTTTACAGTCAGTGATTGAAGTACATCCAGTAATGTAATTTTTTCTGAAAAATTTCTCTATACTAATTTCAAAATCTTTATATTTTCGAATCTTGATTTCAATAATAAGCAAGTCCCACAAACGACTAAATTACACCCACAAAATCTTACAACACCTCATTTAATTTGTACAAAATACATTTTAAACGCTGTATCCCAAAAGATATTCCGTGCTAATGATCGCCTACGAGCGGATATTTACCGAAACATGTATATTTTAGGATACAGAATGTAAATGTTACGTTTTAAGCATAATACGATAAGTTGTGAAGCGATAGGCCCTTATCGAAGCCAGTTTAGTTTTTTTTTCTCTCTCTCCACTCACTCACCCGCCGACGCTCTACAATTACCGGAAATTTAAGAATTTTCAACGACGAGTGATTTGTGCTGTCGACTACTTGGTTGCCGGGGGACGCAGATAAGTCACTCTCTCTCTCTTGCTCTTGAGCAGCGACCGTGTATAAACTTCTCTCCTTTTTCCATTGCGTAAGAGAGAAGGCGATACGGGCGACACTCACGACTAGACTTGGGTGTTAAAGTTTCATTAGACGATAAGAGGAGAGAGAGAGAGAGAGAGAGAGATATAGGCTTCTTTTTTTTTTATTTGGAGACTGAGCCGATTGGGGTGGTCACTTTTATGTTGAATAATGGGGCAATGATGTCAGATAAGGAATCTATTAAAAATTACGTAGATTTTTTTTCTGGCTATTTACGATCGGATTTCTATAACGTTCTCATCCTAATATTTTAAAGATATATGATTATGGCTTATTTAATTCTGTACCAATTGATAAGTCTCTAAATTAATTCTTATTTTATTTATTTTTTTTATAAAGTACATTATTTTTTAAAGGTATGCATAAAATGAGAAAAATCTACCAGTGCAAATGACAATTTGAAAATTAACGGTTAGTATCTTTTCATAGGTTAGGTCTGGACGCTTTTAGTTATTCCAACAATTTAAGCGTAAACTTTCAAAATTACCGTAAAAATAGAGAAAACGAAGTGTCTTTGAAATAAACAAATTGATGATTTTGAGGTTAGGTGTTGGCACTCGAGCTCGCTCTGAAAAATCTCAACATAAACTCGTAGAATTATACTTTGTAGCAAAAGGAGTGGAAAAGTAGAGCGTTTCTGATATTTTTGCAGGCGACTTACGACTGCCAGGTCCAGGGCCCGGACCAGTGAGGTGCACGTTACGGAAGCACAAGCCAAATCGAAAGCCTCGCACGCCCTTCACGACCCAGCAGCTGCTCTCCCTCGAGAAGAAGTTTCGCGAAAAGCAATACCTGACTATTGCCGAGAGGGCCGAATTCTCCTCATCCCTTCATCTCACGGAAACACAGGTAAGCCGTCATCTTTCCTTTTAATCAATTATAAAAATTCGCTTTCAATTGAGAATCATATACATTGCTATACTTTCTTAACAATACAATCTTGGAATTGTAGAAATATCTTTGCAACGGCTCTTGATTCAATTGCGTGGTAATGTATGACTTGGTCGTGTATGCATGAAAGAATGTTATTTAGTACTCGGCATCTAATGACCTTTCAACCAAACAACTCATTAAATCATGCACCTCTTAACGACCGAATATAAATGCATAAAGAAATTGCTTCATAAGCTGCACAACATTCTATTTAGCATCATTTATTGTATCTTCAACAGAGTTGCTCCTTCGCAAATAAAACGGATCTTTTACTAAATCCACGTTTCATCATTCGAAACTCGAGACGATTCTTTAGCGAATGCACGCGCTTATAATAGCAGCATATACCGCGAGAGATACAGAAGTCATATAGGCGGGGGCACAATTACACCTTCCATATGCACTCGAAACTCGGCGGGGCAAAGGCCATTGTAGGAAGAGTAGCAGCATAGGAGCAGCAGCAGCAGCAGCAGCGTCGCGTCGCTCGGCGTATTGATTTTCGCGGTGTGCCGTGTCCCTGCGCCCGTCTGCGCGACTACACTCTCTCGGTCCACCTCCTCTCTTCTCTATCATTCTGTCTGCTGCGCTGCGAGCCCGGCTCGAATGAAAACGAGGCGGCCTGCACCTATATAGGTACAATGTTCGAGCGCTCTCTCTCACTCTCTCTGCTATATACCTATACCTCCACCGCTCTGAACCCTGGATATTCTTATGAAGCTCTGTTATCGCGGCAGCGTACTGTTCTTTGATCTTTGCATAAGTGCTGCTTTGCGCTATTGATTTCTCTGAACCTCGTCGAGTTGGGTGCATTGCGCGAGAGACGTTTATTCTTCGTGCCAGAATAGATTAGCCTGTATTAAAAGTATAAACAATGTAGAAATGTTCATCTTGATTTGATCATGGATTGATATTTCATATCGGGGTAAAAAAAAAACAGAAAATTTTTCTTTCGCCAAAGCCAGATCAAATTATTCGGTGCAATTTTCACTTGTATTCTAAAGCAATAACAGAAAGATGACAAAGCAAAAGGTGTGTACGACAGTTGTAACGTGTGCTTGCAGGTGAAGATCTGGTTCCAGAACCGGCGCGCGAAGGCGAAGCGTCTGCAGGAAGCGGAGATCGAGAAGCTGAGGCTGTCCGCCCGACCACTGCTGCACCCGAGCTTCGGTTCGAGCCTCATGTTCTCGGGCGTCGGTCCGCCGGGTAGTCCCGCGGTGCCTCCCTTCATCGCCGCGGCCATGGCCAGGCACACGCACGCCGCCGCCGCAGCCGCCATGTTCATGGCACCGGCCGGACATCGGCCCTAAGCCGCCTCTTCTCCTTCTTCTTCTTCTTCTTCTTCTTCTTCCTCTTCCTCTTCTTACCAGCTCCTTTTCGACCTCACTTCCTTTCCTTCCTTGCCTTCTGACTCTTGATCTCAGCGAAGCGCGTCGTGATACACTCGACGCCGCTCACCGCTATTAGCAAACCGCGAGGGTGTTATTTTAATATGCCTGTGTCTGGGTGCACATTCTCTTTCGTATCGCTCGTAATTAATACGCCTTTTAAATTCTCATCAGCGTGAATTGTATAGCAAAAAGACTGGGGCGGAGATATAAGCCGTTGACTGCTGATTAGTAAAAAATGTATAAGCTTGGAATGTTATAAATATTAGTTTTCAGCAGTGATTCGACAACATTTGAAATTTGTTGTGCAAACAGTGAGTTACAAAATTCTGCACCCAATATCAGTGTGTTAAAATAACGCACTTCCATTTGCAGGTGATACACTTTAAACGTTTTTGGGTGATTCGTAAGCACAAATTTAGCGGATATATACGAAAAAAGAAAAAAACTTATCCTCTGAAGTGCAGTAAAAACACGGCGGGTGTTGAATCTTATAGATCGTTATTTCTCCAATACCAACGTTATACTTGGAACGACACTATTGTTTAATATACGTTCGAATTCAATTTGCTCGAGAATTTTAATACAGAAGCAAAGAATATATAAACGAGGAAGGTGCGCGTTAGACTCACGATAACGCGAAAACATTTACTGTGCACTGCACAACCACACGCGCGTACGAACATTTTTAGTCTGTAAATAGTGTAAATAGTTATATCATTATGCTCGAATTCAAAGTGATCGCGCTCGGAATTGGAGAATAAAAAAAAACTCGTTGTCGATGCAACCAGAGCCTGGCATCACCTTTTACGCGAACCGACGGAGAGACTTTTCTCCCATTTACATAGAATCATGGAATTAGAAAATGTATACTTTCTTTTTGAATTTTCTAGATCCAATTCTCCACGTTCGTATCCGTGCGCGTAACGATATTTTCTTTTTCTTTTTTAGCCAAACCGATTGACCGGGTTCCGATTGCATCGGCAAATGTGTGATTTCCAAGAGCGGATTTATGTATTTATTGACTGATGTCCAGCTTCCGATGCGCATAAATAGGATTCTTTCTCCCTTCACGAGCGAACGCTTCGTTTTTGTTTTTCTACGTAAGAGAAAACCCAGACGTTCGAGAAGGACAAATTATTTATTAAACAAAAAGAGTGTATATATAAAAAAAAAGAATGAAGGAAACAAAACAAAGTATGCATATATGTGTGTGTGTATATATGCAGCAGCCGAGCATTTACCGAAGCGAGGAGACGTGAAAATGCGTGTAAATAATGTACCTAATGCATAAGACGCTAATTTAAATTGAGATGAAACGAGTTGAACCGAATGTGTATAAGAAATTGTCAAGAGTGTGGTAAACAAAAGCGACGTCGCTACCTGTGGATGAGACGTCGCAAGTTTCGATTGTACCTACGGACTCTGTATAAATGTAACATGATAATTTATCCACCAGACTCGCGTCATAGTGAAATAAAAGTGATTTCAATATTTATTCTCTTTGCCTGTATCAAACCATTATACCTTACTTCCTATACCTCGAAATCTAAAAAAAATATTTCAATATATTCCTTCCGCTATTAAATAATAGATACATTTATTTCTAAGCATTAAAGTTTATAATAGTAAGAAGA
This sequence comes from Megastigmus stigmatizans, assembly GCA_900490015.1. NCBI lineage: Eukaryota > Metazoa > Arthropoda > Insecta > Hymenoptera > Megastigmidae > Megastigmus > Megastigmus stigmatizans. Next base: position 948 of record UELV01136007.1, on the reverse strand, counting down.
CTTATCTAAATTAAAAAGAATATATATTTTAAAAAGGTTTCGTACCTTTATCACAAGACACTTTCTATTACATTGGTAAATGATAGACAAAAAAATAACGAAATACAAGTGCAAAATTTTCATACAATTGAATAGCTAATAAGGTGTAAAACTAATATAAAAATTTAATATTATACACTATTTCAAATTTATATATAAATATAATTCTTTCAAAAATTCATTTTTGCGACTAATTTTATTGAAAAAGTAACATTTCAAGAATAGATCGAATACTATTCTTAGCTTTTCAAGAATTTATAAACATTAAAATTGCTTCCGATCTAAAAAGAGCAATTCATATCATACCGACACCAAAAGATCGTTAAATTCCACTCGGCAGCAATCTCCGCGTTTTTTGTAAACATCATTACAGTTTTCCTCGCTCCATTAGAAAAGCATCGTATCATCAAGTATATATGATTCCAGCGGATGAAGATGTTCTCCGCATTACGGGGGGGAGAAAGCGAAACCGATACATAGAGAGAGAGAGAGAGTACAAGTCGAAGGTAAAAGACGAGTCATGAGAGCCGTGTAGAAGTGGATCTTGTCGTTCTCCTCTATGGAATGCTAGAGTAATTAAAATTACTCTCGTTTCTCTCGATGGCCAATGCTTCGATTCAATCGATCCACCACAAAAAGTCCTTTCATTAATGAATTCAGGTGATTCTCGAAGAACTATAATTCAATGAATTTTTTTTCCCCGTTTCAAGTTGAAGAAACTTTGCTCGAAACATTTTCCCCTCTAACGTAATTTCTCCATCCCCGCGGACACGCGCGTTCGATTTCCATCCTCCGCCGTTCTTTTCGTTTCTCGTCGATGCCGCTAATTATACGCTAGAGAAAGAGAGAGAGAGAAAAAAAGGAAAGGTTATCCTCGCTCGCGGGTGTCCGAGCCGCACACACACACAC